>JAOTRS010000031.1:9595055-9609285 GCA_028565755.1 Dinotopterus cunningtoni
TCATGTTTGTGGCTGTAATGTGACAAAATGTGGAAAAGTTCAAGGGGGCCGAATACTTTTGCAAGCCACTGTATGAACGGGCATCATGAATTGGACACCCCTTAGGGCATCATGTAACATTCACTTCAAAATCATTTATCCGTGTTATCGTTTAGGTCAGTTTGTTTAATCAGTTTATTTAGGCAAAAATGCACTTTAATCATATAGTTTGTTTAGGCATAAGAAATCAGTCGATTTAGATTTCTTCTTTTGTAGTTTCTTTTCTAAAACACCTATAAATATTTTAATGTTAGAAGTTGGAGCTGGTTAGGTTCACAAGCAATAATTTACTTGCAAACAGTGGCATTACTTTTGAGCTAATCTGGAACATCTTTTGAATCTTTCCAACACTTATGCAAGTTGCTTTAAAGTTAGAGTTGCTTTGGTCAAGTATCTGCAGTCAGTGTTTTTTTCCACTAGGTTTAAATGTATTTTGTCTTAGACAGCGTTAAACATAAATGTACAGTATGTTGCTTTTAAGTTAGAAGCAAGTTTAATAAAAATCATTTGATTATTACCAACCCATCTGGACCTTTGACATTGAATAGTAATTAGATCCAGACCTTTGAACATTAAGTTTGAGAACCAATGCAATAGAGCAATCAGCACCAATACTCTACCAAAAAACAGAAATTTCTTTTACAGATTCTTTTTTTTATGGCCTGATTTTTTTTTTTCATTTTACATTGTTAAACAATGCTAAAGGTATCCAAAATATGCAAAATCACCTATAAACAGTTGATACTGAGATGTGTCTACTACTTCTACTACTTTGAGGCTGGAAACTCTAAATAAACAATTTCTCTACAGCAGAGGTAAGTTTTGGTCTTCCTTTCCTGGGATGGTCTTCCTTAGAGCCAGTTTCATCATGGTGCTTGTTAGGTTTTGCAAACGCACTTGACAATGCTTGCAAGAACTGTTCCAGAACAACTGATTGTTGTTACACAATTACCTACTTCCTTATGTTATTTCATAGTTTTGAAATCTCCACTATTGTTCTAGAATATAGAATAATTCCAAACTTGTGCCCTAACTTTGGACTGGTACTGTAACAAAACACTTGTAAAGCTTCAGTAAGATTCACTCCATTGGAGGCCATTACTGTGCTATTTTAATCGAAGGCATGTGATTACCATTCTGCTGCTGCTGTTGTTGTTGTTGTTGGCTCTGCTGTGTTTGGGCCTGGGTAGGTTGAACTGGTTGCTGGGCAGGTGGAGGGAGGGCTGATTCTGGCTGCTGCTGGCCAGGACGCGCCCGTGTTGATCCAACTAAAAGCGTAACAAACACAGACAAACATTTGTGGCTTTATTCCTCACAATTAAAACACTAAGGTACATAGCATGAAAGCCACAATGACAATAATGCATACCTCTGTTGTCTCTGGACGGGACCTCCGCCCTGCCAGGAGCAATAGTCCTTCGATTCTGCATAGGAAGATATGAAATTTTTATGCGTTTCAATTAGGAATGCAAAAAGCATTTCAGATTTAACTATAAGGAGCATACGATTCTTTCCACATTGAGGTAAACTATATATCACTAAACAACTCACACACAACTTTGTAATGTGATGAGTTTATTAGAAAGAAAAACCTTAAGCACTTTCGGTCAACCTGAGACATAATGATAACCAGTAAAGCTAATTCTAATCTTTTGCTGAGCTTGAAGCGTCGGTAAAAACCTTTGGGATCTTGTTGACCTTCATAGACACAGGTGTGGGAGGTGGTGGTGTTACAGGGCTCAGAGAAATCTCCTCCTCTGGAGCAACATCCGCGTTCAGTGAAAATATACACTCTAGATCAATCTGTTTAAAGAGGAAAAAAAAAAACATTTAATAGGTCTTACCTACAAAGAACAAAGTACATAACTGCACAAATTGAAGTACGAGGAAACCTAAATTCAAAACCCTTAAAATGAGATTATTGTTGGCCTTGTGGAAATACAAAAAAGTTTTGCTTATGTATGTCTACAAGCACTTAAGTTTAAATTGTCATTATTCTAATGTTATTACTCTAATCAAATGTGTTTGCCATAACTATATGTTCCAATTTGCTTCATGTGTGAAACCTCATTTCTCCTGCACACATACTGTACAATATACCGGACTTTAGCCATTTTATACATTAACTTACACACTGAAAATATTGCATTGCAGTATTTATTTTTTGTACAATCCACGCGAGCTACTTTAACGATTTGGTCGCATATACGAATGTTCGTAGAACCGTGGTCCATTCGTATCTGCGGAAATTAGCAAATCAAATGTTTATAAGTTGGGGACTACCTGTACAAGACTTACTTCGTCTGACTTACGAACGTGCTCCTGGAATGAAACTTTTTCATGTTACAGAGAACCCTGAATGACCAGTGTCCCTTTATTCATCAGGGCTAGGACTAATGCCATCCTGAGAGCTGAGCAAATTATGCTCTCCCAAGTTTCAGGCCATGATCAGGATTTAACAGTAAAATATTTTCTGACTACAGCTTGTGTTTTTATTTTTCTATTGAGCTCTTTATCGATCACTGAACAATGAAATTTTATTGATAAAAGGAAACAATTTGAAGCTAGCCAAGGCTTTACTTATAACTTGAGAAGCTTTTTGAAGTGGTAATCTTTCCTAATCCTATAAAACTCTAAAGTACAAGTCTCCAAGTTGTCTCCTAATGAATTACAGAATAGTTTAACTAGTACAAAACAAAAAGTTTTAGTTTTCTTGTTTGCATGAAAATGGCATCAGTGCTTGTGAAGCACAATGCCCACTTTTGTGTGGTGCAGCTACTTGCCCTTATCCTACCTCTGAGCACATGCCCTGTTCATCCATACATTACAGTGTTATAATCTTACACAAAATCTTTAGGCTTACCTCTTTTCCTTTTGTGTCTCCATTTTCTATCCACTCCACTGTAACACTTTCATTATCTTCATTTAAAGACGTTACCATGGCCTGATGTATTCGCCCTGCAATAAAGCAAAACTCACTTTGACAGATGTATATTTAGAAAATGTTGCACGGCAAGAAACTCTATACCCTAAAAAGCTATGCTGTTTTAGTTCTTTCAGAAACAAGACATACAAAGCTTCTGTTTGTAGGACATTTCAGAAGTACTAGTCACTACTGTTATGTCCTAGTAGACTACAGAGAGGAAACAGTCATTTATCTATTATTCAAAGGCATCTCACCTAATCTGTGTAATTATTTAATAGCAGCAAGAACAGTACCCTCACAGTTTCACAATGTTTTAAAGTAACAACAAAGCATTTTAAAGCAAGGTACAAGAGGCTTACACAACATAGCTACAACTTTTGTAAAACCAATAAGGTTGACAGGGTTCTAGTGTTTTCAATGTAATCTCTCCTTTAAGATTTGAGTCTTTTAAAGCTGCCTTTGTCTTATCAGTCTTTGTTCTAAAGGGCATGTCATCAGCAAACAAGAAACACTACACATCATTCAGAAATTTTACAGAAAAGAATCATTTACATAGCTATAAGAACTAACTTTCTTTCTCAGATACTGGACAAGCACAGCTGAATGTAACAAAGACAAGAACATGAGAATAATATGGAGCTGGATACCAAGACTATAGAGCCCTTTTCAAAGATAAGCTTTATCAACTCATACAATCTTTCTGTCATTCAGACATACCTCACCTTTGCGTAAATGTTCCTCATGGCTTTATTCAGACATGCCTCAAGACCATGCAGTAAAAGCAACAGGAGGGATTATAATATTTGCCATTCTTGTGAGATTCTATAGTTCATCAAGTAAGACATAAAATAACCCAGGGTTTTCCAGATCAGCTAAATCCATCAGAAACAATCCACTCAACCACACGTAGTTGGAAATATGAGGGTGAGTAAAAAAACAGGTGGATCAAACAGGTGAAAGTCTGATGGAGCAAAGATCTGGACTATAGAAGGATGCAATGTCGTCATCACCCATGGATGTAGACAGGCATCCAGCTCCTTCATGGAAAAAAACTGATGTTACCACGTTCACACCTGCGCAGCAGTGACTGGGGAGATAGTAGCTTTTAACAGAAAGCGCTGATAAGACAGTGAGGCCACCAGAAGTTTTATTATAACCGGAGTGCGAATCATTTCTGAATTAATTCATGAAAAAGTGATATGCTTTTACATTTAAGGTTGTGAAACAAACAAGCTCGAGTTCTGTCTTACATTACAGCAACTACAAACACTTCCGTTCTTAGTCTTTTTTTACACTAGTAAATTTAATAAGACGAATAATAATAATAATAATAATAACAATAATGATACTGTCAAGGGGTAGCCACAGCAGACCATTCTATTTGCATATGCCAGATGCCCTTTCTGACACAACTCTCCTATTCTATTCAGACTTGGAACCGGTACTAAGGATGACGTGTGGCAGACAAGAAGAAGCAGCCTACCACTGAGCCACCAAAGACTAATAAATAATAACAACAACCATTTATAAATAAAAACAGAAATTCTGTTTGGTGTTTAGTGTTTGTGGCCGGTGTTTGCACAAGTAGTTCCATCACAGACAAGTCACAGGCGTTCATCACAAACCATAACAGTAGGCAGCGTTGTCTACAGTGAAAAATGAGTACATCAGGCCGTGCTCATAGCTACTGAAACCCCAGATCAAACTCCCCGATAATAATGCTAATAATAATAATAATCATTTATTATTATATAATAATAATCTTGTCATGTTACAAGAAAAAAAACTTGAAAACTTGGCAGGAAGCAAACTGAAGCAGACTGTTACGAAAATGAAATGAACAGATTAATTCCATAAAGAATACACATCACACTACACAATTATGCTTCCTTAAATATCCTGAGGGAAAAAAAAAAAAAAACTTATAGACTTAGATTATGTGAAGCGTCCTCCATACAATTTCCCATGAATTATAACCAATTATTAATGAACCTATAATGTACCAAACCTAGTGAATTTAAATAAATTTGTGATTTGAATTACAGCTGGCACTACGGTCAGAGCTGCCCTGTGGCATAGATACTGGCCATAAAGCTTCCTGCATCGCAGGTGAAACTACAGAGATAACACATTCAAGTGTCATAGTTTGGAGCAGTGAACTCTTCTTACAAGTTATAAACCACCTTTACGATACTTGTACGGGTAATGTCATTATATCACCTGTTTCTTTTAAGTTGGATGATACTTTAAGGGGTGGGGACCTTTCTCCAGCACTAAGTATATATGTATACAAGTCATACACTTTATAATATTCTCCGATACAAATATTACCATATTATGAGGAATTACTAAGGGATTTAGCCAACCTATGCAAATGATTCCTGTGTGATGAGGTTGATATTTATTTGGCAACAATAAGACACTATATGGATAAAAAAAAAAATTGGCCAAATTTGAAATGCCATTGTATCTATACAGTGTACAGTATACTTCAAAATGGAGTTGGTCTCCCTTTTGCAGCTATAAAAGCTTCCAATCTGGAAGGCTGTCCACAAGATTTTTTTAGTGTTTCTGTGGGAATTCGTGCCCATTCATTCTGTAGAGCATTTATGAGGTCAGGCACTGATGTTGAATGAGGAGGCCTGGCCAGCAATTTCCTTCCAGTTCATCCCAAAGGAGCTTGAAGAGGTTGAAGTCTGGGCTCTGTGCAGGCCAGTCAAGTTCTTCCACAATAAACTCATCAAACCATGTCTTTATAGTCCTTGCTTTGTGCACTGGGGTTCAGTCATGTTGGAATAGAAAAGGGCCTTTTCCAAACTGTTGCCACAAAGTTGGAAGCAGCGCAATGTCCAAGATGTCTTGGTGTGCTGAAGCGTTAAGACTGTCCTTCACTGGGGATAAGGGGCCTGACTGAAACACCTGAACTCAATAATTAACAACTTTGGCCAAATACTTTTGTCCATATAGTATACCATAGGGTAAACAGGTAGGAATGCATTAACCATATCTGGTTACTGTTCTGATTGCAACTCTAGGAACTGACACATGAAGAATGATTAAGATTACATGTACTTTAGTATATTATTGTGATTAAAACCCCTACAACTGAGGAACTTCAGTGTTTGTCATTCATCAGGCTAGATCAATATGGAATGATTTATTTTAACCAACATTCATGATTTAAAAAAAAAAAAAAAAAGCTATAAGTTTTCATGAAAAAAAATGGCAAGAGTGGTTGTACAAGTTAGTAGCCATTAATTATTTAACACCTAACTATTGACAGGAAGCTCTGGTTAGACAGAGCTTAGTCACAAAAACCAAACTAGCTTTGGTGATTGTTTTGTGCTAAATCATTGACACGTGCTAAATCTCTTATTCGTCAAACTCCATAAGGAAAATAAAAAAGTTTGTAGTACATGCTAAGGCGTTTTTACATGTTAAGGCGAGGTAGACTTGATAAAGTACACGAACAGGCTAGTTAGCTTAGCTCATCTTAGCTTAGCAACCGTTGCTGTGTTGACTGTGCTAGGTATGTAGGTCGTTAGCTTTAGCTCTCACAGCAACAAGGATGCACTGCACTGGCTAACCGACAAAGTGTCACTTTCATGTAAAAGGCTTGCCGGTTTGCTAATGCTAACATTCCTAGCACTTGTCTAAGCCAAAGCTAGCTAACCGAAGCAAGGACCGAATAAACGTGAAGAGCTAGTTATACTAACCAGCAACCAGCAAATTACTTAACTAGTAAACTCACCGTCACTCCGTTTTATTTCCACGTATATCCCCACGACAATTCTGCCAAAGTTTACCGCCATGTTTCCTTGGAAACGGGAAAGAACAAGAGAGCGCGAGCAATAAACCGGTGTTTTTGTTTGAAATGTTCACATTTGTTCCGTATAGCTTAAACGCGGGAAGGCGGCCAGTGGCAGGAATAAAAGAGGCAAAGTGCCAGTGCGCATGCGCGTACCGCTCAACTTGTGTGACGTTATGCATGGAGTAGGGTGGGTACTGACCTGTATTGTACTGGAATGAACTGTACTATACTTTTATGCTCTTCTTTGTACTATCTATCTATCTATCTATCTATCTATCTATTTAAATAGAAATCATCTTTGTGGCTTTGTGTTTGTGCAGGTAGTTCCATCACAAGCATGTCACAGGTTTTCCTCTCCGAATGTAACAGTAGGCAGCGTCCTAACCGAATGTAACAGTAGGCAGCATTGTCTACAGGTAAAAAGTGAATCCACAGCAGGCGTTGATTGTGTGTTTGCACAGGTACGTCCTTCGCAGGTGTGTCACAGACACACTCCTTAGTAGATGGAACGGTAGACAGTGTCAACATCAGCTTTAAAGTAATTATTTGACTTAAATGGGAGGGTTGCATCGGAAAGGGCATCTGGCATAAAACCATCTGGCATAAAACTAACAGACAGAAGCTATATTGTAGGTGACAGTCGCATAGTGGTGGTTGCCGCCTTGAACCTCCAGGGTCGAGGGTTTGATTCCCGCCTCAGGTCTGTGTGCGTGTTCACCCAATGCTTGGTGGGTTTCCTTTCGGTAATCCGGTTCCCTCCCACATTCCAAAGACATGCAGATTAAGATAATTGCCATTCCCAAATTGGCCATAGGGTATGTATGTGTGTGTGTGCGCCTTGTAATGGATTGGTACCCCGCCGTGTACCCAAAGTCTCCTGGGATAGGATTCAGGCCCCCAGTAACCCTGTATACAGAATAAGCAATATAGAAGATCAAGGAATGAATGAATATATATCTTCTAGTTCTTTGTTCGTAGCATTGCATTTCCTTCAGAATCAATAAACTATCTATCTATCTATCTATCTATCTATCCATCCATCCATCCATCCATCCATCCATCCATCCAGTACTGGACTGAAAAGTAATAATGTGGTGAAAAGATGCACAAATCACACTTGTGGAGTTTTTTTGTCAAAAGCCTTTTTTAAAATAAACATATACGTAAAATACATAGAACTTAGTGACTAAAAATAAAAAATAAATGAAATTAAAGTAGTTAAAACGATGAACACAAGAAAAAAACTTCCAATTTCTATTATTAATGATATAATGGTTCCTGTCAGAGGCTTCCTAATACTTCCACTTTCTCAGAAAGCAGAGCAGTCTCAGAGGCAGTGCATGGACTAGCGGGTGCCACAGGGTGGCATCTCCTACCCTAGAAATAGTTCTTACTCTTATATAAGGGATATGAAACCAATACAGCAATTTTGTTACATGGGTAACTAAGGAAGAAACCAGATATTCTGCAAGCATAACAATGGCTCATAAACAATTAGGTTGTGTCACTACTTAAGCCGGCTTTACACTGTATGATTATTGGCCCTGTTTTTCCTGCCAAAAACAAAAATCTCTGTTAATGTTAAAAAAATAATAATACTTTGGTCTTGTGTTGCGAGCTTCAGTCTAAAAACCCATAATAAGACGTATTCATCATTAGCAGATTTAGTGTGAACGATTCATACTAATGGACAAAAAATAATTCTCATTTCCTTAGGCATGCTTCTGATTATGTGATTACATTTTTGTCAGGAATTAGATCACACTAAGCGGTGATTCCTACAAGCATAATGTAGTTTCTACAACCACATGTCTATTGTTAAAGGATCTTCATTGTAAAACTTGACACTAAGAGCACATAATCACGCAGTCTGTTATGGAATTCATACAAAAATATTGGCATCATCTTGTGCAGTGTGACAGGTAATAATCTTGAAAGACTGCAATAATCATAACACAGTCTAAAACCGGCTTTGGTTCATTTTTACTCAGAGGAACACTTCCTGTCAGCATAATAATTATACATCTACAGCAAGTGAAACCGCATTTCATCCGGTCTTATTGTGTGAAAGGCTTGATAAGTCCAAGATCCATGGCTTTGGACAGACATGCACGTGCTGCATCGATTCCCCCCTGTTTCTTGGGATTGTCCTCCATCTTGGCGACGTAGGTAAGGATCTCCAGTAACTCAGTCTCCATGAGCTTCTTAGCCAGCTCTGCATCAGAGTCCATCATGTTGAAGATGATTACAATGCCTCGGTGCTGGATTTGAGGATTGTCATGGATGCACAGCCTTTGGAGGATCTCAAGCCACTGCTCAGTCTGCCATTTAAACAGATTACCAAAGATCAAACAGAGGAATAAATCATCAAGGCTGGTGCATTTCGACATTTAGACAATAGTTAACGTTACTAGTCGAATTCTTATAGATCATCATACGTACCACTTTGGTCATCTTGACACTCAGCTTCTTCTCGGCTGCGGTGATCATGGCCAGTCCACCAGCTGCTGCTATCTGTAGCTTTTCATCATCCTCACCACAAAGCAGTATGAGGAGCTTCAGCTTGTCATTCCCATCCTCCAGATACCTCTGCTGAACCTGTCAAAACAAGATCATACTTTTTTATTTTTTTTTACTATTTCCTGTAGTGCTAAGACTTCAGACAACAGGTTAGATACAATATTGATGTCTCTCTGTGCTACCAAATGTTCTTCCTCACCTCTTTACAGCACACCAGATTGCACATGCACTCTGTAGCAGCCAGGCGGATTTGTTCATGCTCCTCAAACATGTAGTTCTCAATCTCTGGAAGGGCTTTCTCTTTCAGGATTTTCACTCTAAGACGAGAAAAATAGAGAAATTGTTATTTCAGCGCGAAAAAGGCACGATAGGATTTTAAATAATTTGTAATGTATGGTACTCACCGAAGCTTGTCGTTTAGTGCAGCCAAATTAGTGAGACTCACTAACGACTCGTAGTTCTGAATACCATCTCTTTCTGTGTTCAGCAGGGACACCAGTGGTCGCACAACTTCATATATCTAAGTAATAGCAAAATAAAAAATTATAATAATACAGGTTATTAGAACAAATGTACTTTTTATGATTCATGATCACATCTTAGTGTTTAGCGTAAAGTGTAAAATCTTCTTACCCTCTCAGAGGGGAAGGCAATCTCAGGGTTGGAGGTGGCAGCAATCTTAGCCAGTGCATGGGAGGCCTTTATTTTTCCATTTTCTGTTCCTTCTAGGGCTAAAGGAATCAGAGCCTGTGCCAAGGAAACCCAAAGTCAAGATGCTTGTTTGAACACAAGGTTTACTTAAGCAATATTAGACCCAAGATAAGATCTTACCTTTCCTCCACCTTGGGCAACAATCGTTCCACGATCTTTTGGATCATCAGCCAAAGCAAGAAACACCCTAATGATAATGATGAAAATTAAATATTGACTTGTGTTGTATTAAGGAAGATGTGCGTATGATAGATTATCTTCAACCAAATGAGCAAAACCAAGTTTGAATCCTTACCTTGCCAGCATTTCCTTGGTTTGATCAGTCAAAATGGAACTGTCTGCTTTGACCATGACTGCAAGTGCTGATGTCACTCCAGCTTTCAGGAGCCTTTTCACTCTCCTCTGAATGAAATCCTTCTTGTCCTGAGATCAATATAGTATGTTACGGTGTGCTGTTGCTCAACCTGATTAACGCCTAAAGCTGCGTAATTAAAGCTATTGTAATTTATCTTTGTAACATCAAAAGATTGTGCCTGGTGACCTGGGAAAACCTGTCAGGTTTCACCGTCTATAAATTCTGGCAAACAGCCAAAAGGATGAAATATTGTTGAATGTCATGTTGTGTAAGAAGCCAGTTTAATAAACCTTGAAGATGTCTTAATCCATGGTAGCTTTGTGGGATTACTTCACACTGTAAAACATACCTATGGAAAGATTTTATACTGCTCCTTTGACTGTAGGCTTAAAATGTAATTTATTTCCTTTTATTGGGGATAATCAGACTTTACACTTAACTAGTGGCTTATATAGTACAAGAGAAATGTTTTTCATTTCTAGAAAGTCTGACGTTTTCACAATATACAATGTAGCAAAAAAAGGAAAGGTTTTCCCAGGCCTCCATGCGAATACACAGCATTATCAGATTCTTTTTGCATAATTATCACAGCTACTTGAACGTTTCCAACTGGCCTTGTGTGTTACTTACCTTAGGGTGCTGCTCAGGGACGTGCTGCTTGGAGAATTTGGCCAACTGTACCAACTCAGGTATGATCTCTTTCTTGTCATAACTGTTCGTGCAGTTCACCAATGTACAGGCGACGGCATACAGGATGGTTTTATCTTTAGACTATAGGAAGAAATTATTATCATTAAAAATCATTAACATAACATTTTTAAGAATGTCTAACATATGAAGAGCGTCAAAGTGGTGAAGTCGTCCAACATGTATGTCATATCAATTTGAAATGAATCTGGAATTCTTTTAGTCCTACCTTAGCAAGCTCAAACATGGCTCTCATGGCTTGCTCATCCTCAACGAAGTCGTCTTTTACATCTGCATCATTGGTCAGGTACGCTAAACCCTCAATTGCCCATTTCCTCGTACGAATGTCAAGAGTGGGATTGCACAGCCATCTGAAATCAGGTGTTTAATAATAGGGAGTTACTATTGAGCTTTAAAACATGCTTAATAAGAGTTCTATCTGCTAGACGCATGTCTATGACTGAATAACGGCACTGACGTTTCCTGAAAACAGGGCACTTACTTTCTGCACTGCTTGGCCAGTTTTTCAGTGGAGCCTTCAGCAAACTGCCTCATGCTATAATCATCACCTCCAGCTGAGCCCAGTTTACACAAACCCTGCAGGGAAAGAACAACCAATTATATATATATAGGAACCAAATGGTAGATCTCATACTATATGTATCATAGCTGGAAGATGTTTATGCAGCATTGAACACATGTTCAAAAGCAGCATTACCACAAGTGCTCTGATCTTGATCCTGTCATTTTTGGTCTTCTTGTAGATGTCCTTAAGCAAAGACACTCCATTAGTGATGATGAAGGAAGCTCTGCTCATTTTAGTGGAGGCATGAATGAGAGCTTCTATGGCCACCAGCTGATCCACCTCTCGTTCAGAACCACACAAAGCGACCATCATCTCCATTACTCCCTGACGACCCACTAGCATGTTTCCCACTTCGAAGGGTCCCTGCAACAAACCTGACAAAGCGTTCATGGCATGGATGTTTTTGTCCATGTCGTTGGGATCAAATTTGTTCCTGTGGAGAGGAGACACATGTTTATTTGGATAAGAACCATGGATAAAAGCTCATACGCTGTATATGATAGCAGCATTTTCACATTACTCACTTGATGTATTCATCACAAATGTCTCTGTAGTTCTCTCTCTCAGGATCACATCGCAAGTCATCATAGAGCTTGTTGAGAAGAACACTGGCAATAAGCTGCGTATTCTCTGTCATGGGCAATTGATCAGGCAACTCGGGCACCTGTCCACACACCTTCAGAATCTTTGTCAGACCTGGGATGGAGAATTTACGTAGCCATATTAAGACCAAAACACTAGGTTGTCATGGACGTTACGCAGATTGCTTTATTATTTAGTACTAACCATGATCTATTGTAAATAGGGATTTGGAGTGATCCTGATATTTCTTTTCCTTTCTTGGCACGTTTTTACTAAGCAGGTTAAGAGCCTGGTCTCGTCCATGTCCTGACACCTTCTTACTGACAATCATGTCCAGCAGTTTGAGCAGAATAGTCTTCAGGTCCTTGCTTGAGTCTTTTGGGTGGAAGAAAAAAGGAATAATTTGAATAAGTTATAATAAGTGGGAATTTATCATTTTAATGATTATACTGTACTTCTGAGAAAATCAGACAAACTCTGAGAAAAAAAAAACAGTTCATAGAAAATGTAACAACTCATGAACCTTATTTGCTTAAGTGTTTGTATTTTTTATTAAGTAAGTTCATTTATTTTATTGTAAGCAAGACAAACTTTTTGTCCCTCCATGGCAAAGTTAATTTGTGGTGGTATTCATGTAGTTGATTCTTTAAATGTTTAAACATTAAATTGGACGTGGGGAAAAAAAGAATTTTAATGAGAAAGTATTTGATGCATTATCATCAAGTCTAAATAAAATTATAAGGCATCTTAATTAAATTGCAACAGAATAAATTCTGGTACAGATTAGGTTAGTTTTAAATTGTATTCTTTTATTTTAAATTATTATTATTAATATATTGATATTATTATTCATTATTTTATTATTGTTAATTTCTTTTCTTTTTATCACAGTCTCGTGTCCAATCCAAATCCATAATGTCAGTCATTTTAAATGACTACATTAAAATAAGTGAAGGTGACTGTTCTGGGGGTTTTAGCTACATTTTTGAGTTCTTATCATAGAGTTCTTGAAACTCCCAACACTTATCATACTTTGATTCATAATTTATAACCAATGTTCTTCAGAAACCATACTTAACAGACATACATCCAAAAATCTTATCTCATCCGTATTGTACTTAATTCTACAAGGTATTCATTTGTCCATTACACCATGTAAAGCAGACATCTACTAATATGATTTAAAATGAATGAAATATAGTAAAGAAGTATAATAATTTAATCACTTTACAGAGCCGATGATTAAAACATAACAAATAGCTAGAAGCCTTACCAAGCACAATGGCCTCCTCTTTGCCATAAACCCTGTTGTCCTCCCCAGACAGGGAGTCATAGACGGCTTGGAATAAGTTGCAGGTTGCCAGAGCAATCTCCTCATTGTCCATAGCCATAATACTGCACAGCTTGTCAATTCCTACCAAGTGGATAATGGCAGTGGCCTGTATGTACAAAAGCACAACATGATTAAACCATAAACCATAAATCATAATTTAATGAGTTAAATTATTCCTAAACTACATATAATTACTCAGTAGTACTGTACATTATTATGTATCCACAGTAAAAAGTAAAAGTATTGAGACTGGTATACAATTACAAAGACAAGTCTCGACCAAAACATGGTAAAGGTGCTAAAAGTGTCTCACCTGGGTGAAAAAGTGAATTTTCAGATAGGATCATATGACACCGTTTTTCATGATCCTTAATGCTTCTTATCTCCTGATCCATACGTTGTTTTTTGTTAATATGCATACACATTTATATTTTTATTTATCAGATAAAAAGGGAACCATTGGCTAAGTACAATTTAATGCCCTTTTATGTAGTGTCTATAACTTTTTTGAATTCAATGATCTTTCAATGATTTTAATTGTCATTCAGATGAAACTTGTCCAATTTAGATGTCATGAAAAGATATAAAGCTGGTAAAGTGTATTACTCTAAAATGCAAAAGTGTTAAGATATTGCAACATGAAATTGACATGGTTACGGACACTACAGATTTTTTTGCTT
>JAOTRS010000031.1:9609385-9623315 GCA_028565755.1 Dinotopterus cunningtoni
TGAAAAGATATAAAGCTGGTAAAGTGTATTACTCTAAAATGCAAAATTGTTAAGATATTGCAACATGAAATTGACATGGTTACGGACACTACAGATTTTTTTGCTTTTTAAGCTTTTACCAAAAACCAATTTAAGTAACAGTTTTTACAAGTCATATGTTTCTAGAAGCTTAAACAGCAACTTTAGTATCAATACTAAAGAAATATTAATCATTTGCACTGTAAATTATAATTGTTTAAAGAAAGACAGTATAACGGTGAAAAAATGGCTTTTTTGGGGGCACATATAAAATCTCTTCAAAATGTTAGCAAAAAAAGTTAGCAACCTAAAATTTTTAGGGAAGCGAGATTGCTTCCATGCTGCATAAACTTTTCTGTATCGTATGTATAATATAAAAAAATAATAAAATCAGCACCAATACTGTGAGCCATTAAAATTGACGCATGGAATGCTGCAAATAAATGTGGTTATAACTAAATATTTGTTTTCTCATTAATATTAAATATTAGATGTATTTTCAGTATATGCTACTTAAATAATGTTCTTGCCCTTATGCCTATAACCTGCTGTGACTTACCCTCGCTCGATGGCCTGTACACATTCCAGACAAGGTCCGGACAGCAGCCAAGATCATTTCAGCATCCCCGGTCTCGATGAGCTGCATAAGCAGAGACACTCCATTGCTCTGGAAGATTCTCTCTGAGCCAGAATCTTCTCGAGCCAGGACAATCAGGTTGTTAGCCGCCTGAGATAAGATAACCATAAGGAGTTACAATCGAAAGGAACAATTTCAAATAGATATTATTTAAAAATGGAAGCATAACGGTCCAAAATGTTTTTCTACCTTTTCTTTCTTATCTTTATCTGCTTCATCACTCAGTAAGATGTCAAACATATTCTGCACTCTGGAGTCTGTAGAGAATGTAGTCTTCAGCTGTGGAAGAAATCACGATTCTCAATACATCATTCATTCCAGAAAACACCCAGACTACCATCAAGAAATCTTAGCCACGTCATAAGAAGTTATCTACTGTATACTGTTCACGCTGTCCTCTAAGTGCATACAGAACAATATTTTTATGGTGTTGTATGTCCATATTACATGTGGTACAGTAATAGGAATAACTGAAAAACTAGTACAGCAAGCAGGCGAGTCTAACTTTTTGTTGGATCTCAGCTCCGAGTCTCCTGAGAGTCTCAAGGAAAGTTTTGTTTTTAGGTTCCAGTGTTGCACATCTCTGGACATCCTTAAAAGCCATGTCGAGTTTCCCCAGTTTCTCTAATGCTTGGCATCTTCTGAACAGAGCTTTGATGTCAGCAGCATCCACATCTATGGCTGCAGAAACAGCAGTAAAAGGTAAGGCTTTTAGCATATTAATATGAATTATATTTTGTAAAATATGGTGAAATCTAGGACTAGCCTATTACCTTTGGAGGCATCTGAAGCAGCACTGGTATAATTTTCCTAAGATATGGATATATAGATAAATTTAGATATATTAAACAGGTCAAACATTAATCTGTCAAAGACTTATCATTAGAATTTTGTCAAATACCTTCTTTAGGAAACAAGCCGATCTGTTTCTGTAGATGACAGCCTGTGCATTCTTGTCCTTGCAGACTTTAATGGCTTTTGTGTAGCACTCAGTGGCTTTGTCAATCTCTCCTGCCTGGAAGTGCTTGTTGCCTTCGTCTTTCAGTTGGACCGGGTCTTCCATTTCTCCCATCTGAATGCATAAAGGTGCAGGTTAATATTATTAACAGATCAATAGCAAGAGCCAGTGTAAGTCTAAAGTTAATTTAGCCCTATTGGTACATAAAATGATTCAGTAAATCGAGTGACATTCCATGAAAGCACTTTAAGCTTGATCAGTCTGACTAAAATTCTTGCAATTCATTTTAAAAAATAAAAATGAAAAAAAGTAAAGACGTCCCATTTGTAAGAGCATATAACGACTGTAGTACCAATCATGTCTACTGCATTACTTTATTATGTACATTATTTCTATAAATTTGTATAAGCATGTATTAATAACTTTTCATCCAAACCCACCAGTTCAACAAAAAATTCTAAAATACTAAAATAAATAAATCCCACAAAAATATGCTATGTTCTGGTTAAACTACTGGCCTTTTGCTTCCGTTTGTCAAATCTTTTTAGCAAATGACCAAACACACTGTTATCTTAAACTTTAAACGCCCTACCCTCACACCATATTTGGGCAAAACTTTGGCCTCCTGGGAGGCTTTAACATCACACAATCTTACACCACAGACAGCAATGTCTATTATCCTAAAGATTAGCTATAACCCTCTTATTCTCTATCTTATCTGCACAAATAGAACAAATCTAAAATCAAAACAATCTGCAAAATATATCAGTTTATTCACATACCTTCAAGTTTTTAGTGTCTGTAGTTTCCTGTAGTCAATTCAGCAGTGGCTGACCATGTGCTCGCTCGCAACACTCTTTAGGCGTTTTTACTCTTAGAGCAACAGACCTCCAAGTGGCATTTATATTTATCCCTTTGACGTGATACACAACTGGGATTTAGGCCTAAACCACCCCCTCAATGGGGGAGATCTTGACAAATGCCATCCAAACCACTTGTTGGAAAAATATCAGCTCGGAAAGTGGAGCACTGCTTCTATTCCACCTCAAACACTTAATGAATGAGAGCACAAGATAATCATGATATTGTCAATAATAATATTTAAAAAGAGAAATATGGCCATCAGTTGACCCCCATTGGGGAATAAATGGAGGGTCCCAGATATAGTCTATTTATGGTGTAGGTGTGACAGCTGAGCAACCAGGGGCACATGTTATCACCCCTTCGGTTGAAGAGTTGGGAAAGGTGGGGGTGGCTCCTGACAGCTGG
The DNA here is from genome assembly GCA_028565755.1 of Dinotopterus cunningtoni. Taxonomy (NCBI): domain Eukaryota; kingdom Metazoa; phylum Chordata; class Actinopteri; order Siluriformes; family Clariidae; genus Dinotopterus; species Dinotopterus cunningtoni. The sequence goes on from JAOTRS010000031.1 coordinate 9,612,268, forward strand.
GACAATCTCGTAGTTTCTATAACCTGTGAGATCTCACATGTAGGAAGGGTTCCACGTGGGGGAAGGTCCTCAAACAGTCTACAACGTTCTGGAACAATTCTGATGACATATCTGCATTTGTTTCAAAAAAGATTGCCAACAGTGTAAAATGACTGTGATTGACCTGTTCTCTTGTGTTTCTCATGGTATCTTCGAAGCAAAGGGGACACAGTTGCACACATAATAGGAAGAAACCACACATAGGGATTAATTCTGGTTAGTTGGATCAAAAATCTTAAAGATCTCAATCAGAAGAAAATAAAACCATTTCAGAAGACCTGACCCAATATGTAAAGGGTGCAGGCGCCAAACTGTGGCAACGGGTGAAGGAGGTGAGGAATCAAAACAAAAGAGCATGTTTAAACCATCCTTTTGATATCAGTGAGGGCAGGAAGGTCTTTGCAGATAATTAGACGCAAATTAAAATTTTATTAATGCAGCATTCGATGAAAAATATTCTTTTTTTCCCCCCAAAATTTTTTAGATACCCCTATAATATACAAATACATATGTTGCATCAAAATTCATCTCTTTGTCTCAAACCTTCAATTCCATAACAACCCAGGATACTGAAAATTAAGTGATTTTTTTCTGCAAAATTTAAATAATTGCACAAGTATTAGAGAGCTAAACCCATGTTTAAATAGGAGCTTTGACAATCGAATCTAATAAGAAAGAGGATAGAGCAGTATTTCCAATCAAATATAAAAAGGTTAGTATGTAAGATCTAAAGCCAGGTAGTTAAAACACTAAAATAAAAAAATAACATTTGATTTTTGACTATCAAGAAAAAAAGTTTAAGCTTTCATTTAAAAGAAATCCTATTAAAATAGTGAGCTCAATGAAAGCCCAATAATGTTAGAGAAACTGCATTACTGTATATTATAAAGAGAATGGCACAGAATAAAAGGCCTTGCCCTGATGTGTTGACCAAAGCCGGGCTAAGGTTGTGCAATGACATGTTAGCTCACACTATATATTTTTCTCAGCCTTCCTGCACAGCCGAACCTGCAACCCCTCTGCTCACACTATACACTTACGCAGCCAGACGTGTTGTCTCATGTCACTTTTTACTATACTTTTAATGCCATGTATAACAACATCATATGATTTCAGAAAGCTTCAGCTGTCTTTTATACTATCTAAACATTAAAATAAAAAAATACCAAACAGATGAAATTATATCTCTTCAAACCTCTATTGACTAATTTTTGAATTCTTTTAAAGGACACAGTCACACACAGAACCACACACACACATACACACACAAATAAAAACGAGGGGCAATCATTTTATTTCTCTATATAAGCTGCACTTATCCCAGAGTTTCACTAGTGCTTGGATACCATCAAGGTAGAAAGTTTTCTCTGTGTGCCGGAGCCATGATTGGTCTGCCTGCTTCATAACTGAAATGCTGGCCCTCCTTTAATGGCCCAAACATGGCCAAGAATTAATTGGAAGTGAAGTCAGGACCCAGTTTAACTTGAACACCCTTTGTGTATAAGGGGCAAAGGTAAAATAGTTCACCTTGAATATGATCTAAGACCTTATTAAGTAACTTAGTTGGTTGGGTTAAGGTTGGCTCAGAGTATAAAAATGTTTTTTCCTGGCTTGCATGCTATATGGATATGCTGCCTGGCCAAAAAAAAAGGCCACACACTAACATTTCATTGGACCTACTGTACCTTTTGCTTTGATTACGGCCATGGCATCATTTTGATGAGCTTAAGCAAAGTAACATTTATTTCAGTCCAGATTTGCATGAATTTCTCTCCAAGAATCAATCTTGTATTGATGTTGGGAGAGTCGAACTACTGGGTAAATTTATCTCCAGCACATCCCAAAGTTTTTCAATGGGATCAAGGTCTGGAATTTGTGGTGGCCAATTCATGTATGAAAGTGATATCTCATTCTCATGGAAACACTCTTTTACAGTTTGAGCCTGATGAATCCTGGCATTCTCATCTTGGACTATGACTGTGCCATCAGGGAAGACCTCATTTTTTGGGCCTCATCAATACCCTTGCTGAACCTAGGCCTGAAGCAATCCCAGATGCCCCCACAGCATTCAAGTAATCTTCCATCGTGCTCATTCAGGGTGTTTTTCCAATCACATTTCTTCCTCAGAGATGATGGTTCACCACTATCCTTTCAGGTTGTGTTTTTCAGTTCTTAACCCAGTTTTAGTAGTTTCAGCAGTATCCTTAGATGTTTTTTTTTGCTTGCTGCAGGAAATTTTTTTTGTATTTACAAAAAATACAGCAATCGTATTCTGAACTGCTCGTTACTGAGGAGAATACATTGAGCACCGTAGCGTGGCACCATAGCAAAACCACTTCTCCTGAACAGACCTTCGGCTGTAGTCTGCCTCAACAAAAAGGAAGTGCCACCTTGTGGTGTTATCTGGTATTAATGCGTCCCCACATTAGTAAACCTCGGCCTGTTACTGTATATTAGGCAGTATAAGATTAAAAAAAAAAAAAAACAGTTTATAAGAATGTTAAACAACTAGTGCACGGCACGGTTATGCGAGTTTGGTCAAAGTCCAGTGAATGGTTTAGAAGCAGTTGTGGATAGAATAAAATCATGGTGAGAACGGATGACAGATAACGCTGACCACGCAAGATGATGGATAGTAATCCCTATTAAAAATGGTGACTGGTTAAACAGGGTGAAACTGGAGCAAAAAATTATCATTCATGACCCAACCTATACAATATACAGTGTTTATTGAAAGCAGTTTCATAAATTATAATCTACAAAGGTGCAATAATGATATTTAAAAGACTATATTTATACATTTCACTCATTAAACATTTGTCTGTTTCTCAAAACAGAAGCACACTGTCAAATAATAGAAAGCATGTAACAGGATGCTTCAATATTTAATATATCTCCTAACGGAACAGACTCACAGATATTAAACACTCCCCACCTGACACAAAACCTTCGCTGTGGAGCTACAGTGGATCTACTAAAGGTCCTTCATTTTCGAAACATCTACTTCACACAAATTCACAAAGTTTACATGTTTAAAATAAACTAGCCCTGACTTTGCTCATAATCTGGGACTGATCTTAAACTTAGACTTATTATCAAACACCACCCCTGGCGTGAACATGTAAGTCATTTTTTGGTTTTATAATTAAAACAGGACAAAGTTCATGTCTTTCAAATTCAGCTGAGAATATAACTTATTCCTCAAACACTGAGAAAGTTCTTTGTCTTGTTTCATGAAGAATTAAACATTCAGAATTGAACTACTTTTTAATCTAGTCTACTAGATATGCTAGGGATATAAACAAAAGCAATCATCTCTATATGACACTTTTGTGTTTTCGAAACCAGGTGATAAGTTTTGAGTAATCACGTTGTGAATAATCTGTGGTTTGTGCGATGCCTGGGTGCAAAAGAGCTAAAAAGATGCAAACATACAAAAATGATCAAAACAGTCTTTGACCTGTGAGAAGTGTGTTTTATCCACAATAAATCACACGCTCTATTTGATTATTGTAGACTACTTTGGCCCCAGGCTGCAGACTCCAGCATACTCTCCTTTTCGCAGCCATAAACCACCACCTCTCTCCTTCTGTAACGTCATGGCAAAGGTAAAGTATCTCATTTCCTTTTCTATCATCCACGATGATGGCAGATGTCCAGTCTTTCATGAGCAGCAGTCATCTCTGTGAAATTCTGGTGTGTATCCTGGATGAGTAGTGTGGAGAATGTGTGATGAAACATGGAGATAAAGATGATGATCATCATCACAACATGTCTCCTTACTGTAATATGGAAACAAAGCAAAGGGAAATGGTTCAGTAATTAGTTTACAGTATTGAATAGTGTATGTTTCATGAATATTTATAAATGTTTATATGTAGCTTTATATTGAATTGATAAAAGGCGAAATAATTTATATGAATTTTTTTTTTTCAATAATCAGAATAGAAAAATAAATAAATAATAAAATAAAACATTAATATAATCTACTCTCCAACTCTACACCACTTAAAATATAGCACTTTGCCTGTCTCAGCCTACTCATCTACACTTACTCACTCATTGTCTATAGCGCTTTATCCTGTACACAGGGTCGTGGCGGAATGGGGGGACTGGAGTCTTTCCCAGGAGACTTAGGGCACGAGGCAGGGTACACCCTGTATGGGGTACCAATCCATCGCAGGCTCGTGCTCATTTACACACTACAGGCAATTTGGAAAGGCCAATTGGTTAAACTTGCATGTTTTTGGCCTGTGGGAGGAAACCGGAGTACCTGGAGGAAACCCACCAAGCACGTGGAGAACATGCAAACTCCACGCACACAGACCTGAGGCAGGAATCGAACCTAAACCCTGGAGGTGCAAGGTGACAGTGCTAACCACTACAACACCATGCTGCCACTCTAACTATATTTTACATTGAAATATTATCATTAAAATTATCAGGAATCATCCCTTAATGTGTGGACCCATTAAACATTTAAAATCTTAAGCATAAACCTTTTTATCATTAGTAAGAACGTTTTTACAAGTCACATGTTCAAGTTGCATCATCCAGATTATTGTTAGAATAAAAGAAGAATACAAATCAATTATGTTCCTTATTTTCCATATTATAAGTCTGAATGATCAGGTCACTTGGATCACACAACCATTTTATCCAAATTAAAGTTTGAATACATTATAAATAATTTGTTTAAATACAGTACATCATTAGTAAGACCGCATGTAATTAGCATGTAAGTGGTTAACATTTTGTGTACTTGTCTATGTAGTCTTAACCTTTCAACTTTTAACCTACTTTTATCTCTTTTAGTTTTTCTAGGGCAAGATGCAGCTGTTTCCAACAAAGATAGCTTTATACGTATATGGTCTGATATTTAATGTGGGTTCATTTTTAGAAAATTGCCAACCAAATTTTCCTTGAATCATCCTGGAAAAGTAAGATTAATATTGAGATTACTGCTTACTGAACTGTTAAACATGAGTTTGGTGAACTAGTGTAGACACAAGCATCTACGGGTTTTAATATTTGGGTACTAAAGAGGTTTTAGATGATGGATCATCCCTGAAATGGTAGAATATCAGCCATTCAGAGAGATAGTATAAATATAAATATAATATATCAATTAATTACTATAACAAAGCATCAGAAAATATTGCAAACAAAACCAAAGGTCAGGTTTTATACTCACGAAATAAACGTCCAGCACGGAACCGTCGTCTCGGTCCATGTCTACTGTGCTTTGCTCAGACGTCAGACAGATGGCGCTGTCCTCCAGCCTGTAGTTCGAGTTGGGATATCTGCGTCAGAGACATACACCATCATGACACAGAAGCAGGCAGAATATTTTCATTTGTGATATTAGTGCTACCATAAAAGAGAGCCAGAATGATGAACATGATAAACGCAGTCCATATTCCGACAACATGTGATACCCGGAGCATTGTTGTGCTGAAAAACCCCTGGGTGCTGGCATTCATGTGGGTGTCACTTTGATACGTAACACCTACCAAAAATTTCTGCAGATGAAGTATTCCCTGATGGCAGTGGCCTCTTTCAGCAGGATAATGAACCCTAATGCACTGCAAAATCATTTGGGAATGGTTTGACAAAGGGATCAAGGTGTCGATTTGGTCTCCGAATTCCCCAGATCTCAGCCTGACTGAGTGTCTGTGTGATGTGCTGGACTAACAAGTCTGATCCATAAATGCCCCACCTTGCAAGTTATATAGCTTAAATGATCTCCGGGTAACACCTTGGTGCCAGAGACCACATCGGCTCTTGTGCCCTGAAGGATCAGAGTTGTTTTGGTGACACAAGAGGGACCTATACAACATTAGGCAGGTGATTTTTTTTTGTCATGACTGATCGGTGTATATTCTTGTATGTGAAACCTGATGTTAGAAACTTTCTTTTTCTTTTTTTAGTTTTCTGTATTGTTGACAGATTGAAGCAAAAAGCAGATGGCTCTGTTACATTGTAGTGAGCGTTAATTTATTTTCTGATCCAATATGAGCGAAGAAACAGTGCAAATAATACTAATTACTTCTCAACATTTTGACCAGAATGAATCCACCTCCATGTTTAAAAGAGGATGAAAATTGTGTTATTCATATGCGAGGGCCTTCATACTCACCAGATCTCAGTCGAATTTGACAATTATGGCGGATATGGGAGTGAAATATCTATGCCAATGTGCATTGAAGCCCAACATTTTAATAAAACCGGTTTTGCTGTTTTTGCCTTTAAATTTGTAACCTGTCTGTATGTCACCTTACCATGTCACCTAGTTTAGCTGAGGAATGTGCACCTTGTGACCTCTTTACTTCTTGGACTTAGACTTGTGTTAGAAGTGCAAGAATTTGTCACCGAGGCTGTTCATTAACCCTGGTCTGTCCTAGCAAAATTTATTGTTGACCAGAATATAATATAGATCTGGGATAATAGATTAATTGAGGTAATTGCAATCAATTATTAGATTCAATGTTCAAATACAATGATTTAAAAAATATCTAGTCCGATGTTTATTGTTATTATTCTTAATAAATAAAGGATTTTGAAATGTGGCCCCCCCGCAAGTAATGGAATTCTTACTTGCCATTTTTTTGTTAAAACTTTCACGTAGCTTAGACCACAGCACTGCTGAATTCCTGAATCTTATCTGGTCAGAAACTATTGAAAAAATGTCAGCAGCGTGCCAATACTACTGTTGATTTGGTGAAAGTTTATGTAAGATGTTTATTTCTTATTTGCGTGATGAGCCTCCAGTGTTAGCCGAGTAGCGTTCCACCAAAGGAAAGGCTTTATGACAAAGGACTATGGACTTTCTGGATTCAAGGTATAAGGAATAAACTTTTTTTTTATAGACATTCTTCAACATGATTAAAAATTTTATTTGTTTATTAAAACGAAAGCACTGCTCTTACTGGAAGAAAATCTAATTTAGGGTGGTTACAGTAACTCTGCTTTGCATTCGGCTGCTTTGCACCACCCTGATGATCTTTAATCATCCCACACCTCTGGGACTTTGCACATTGTTCTGTTTGAGTTTGCACATTGCTCATTTTTCACACAAATGAGGACCAACTGCACTCAGCTATAACTTATGCACCTAACATCTCATACACTTCGATTTCAATTCTATTTCATTAGCAACCTTATATATGTTATATATGTACATTGAGAAATTTTATTTTATTTTTAAAATTTTAGGTCACAGGCGGTCGTATATAAGCATTTAATTGCATATCATATAGTGTATGGCTAATTATGGCTAGTTAATTGGATTTATTAAGTTGTGTTTTATTCCTTGCTAACAGAATTACCAGTCGTTGACGGTTGGTAGAAATAGTTAAAAATAAGCTGTTCAGCTTTAACGTAATCAGTGATATTATTATTTCAGGGTGAAGTCCATGTACATGTCTGCCTGTCTTTCTGTACGGCAGAACTCTCTGCCTAGGCTATTATACAACTGTAAAAAGAAATAAAAGGTTGAGTATCTTACACTTTGTTTACGCTTTGTTTCCCGTCAGCCAAATACACTCCCTGTTCGGTAATCGGAAAGTGAATCGTAGATGAGAAATCGCAAAAGTAGATCAGATAAAGATTAAGTTTTGTCTAATCCCAGCAAAAATATTCAGTATAGCTTTTCTAATAAATAACTATTGGTTCAGGTGTTTGTATACACTGAACAAGTAGCTTAGTAGTAGCTTATTTTAAAGAAGATTATTAAATCAGCCACATAACTGTTCATAACATCGCTCAATATTTTGATTTCACTTATGGTGCAGGTTAAACTTTAGGCCAATATCTAAGTACTGCAAAAGTATCATTAAATTCTGTCGATTTAAGACGCACCCACAGTTTGACGCATGCGCAGTATCCTGGCAAAATTATCAGATTATACCTTCTACCCAATATTTTATCTTCATTTATAATGCAGGTTCAACTTAAGGGCTGGCAAAGATTCATTAAATTCATTAAAGACTGGTATTGGGTGCTCCATTTGCAAAAGATGTCACTGAAAGAAAAAACGTCCCAAGTTAGCCAAGGCAGTACGTTACAAAGTACGTCAGAATTTCCAAAATTGTATCCAAAATCCATCACAAATATGTACTGAACTTTAAGTAAACCTCTATTAAGTCAAAACACACTGCTGTGCATATATTTACACAGCAGCTACTGGCTACAATAGCTCCTGATTTATGTTTATTTTTCCGAGTTATGGTGAAACGTGTGCTGTTTCATCAAAGAGAAAATAAAGCCATTGAAGTCACCTTGTATTTACCTCTCCCTCTGAATGGATCACGCAGACAGATCGACACCATGTTATTACGGTCCAGACTGTCGCCTTGCCCACCAACACAACATAATCCCTTCATTGTGTTGTGCTAGTGGACAAGGTGACAGGTGATAAAGGAAGTGGACCTGTTTACCGCAGCTGCCAAACAAGCAAGGTATTAGTTGCCTTAGTGCTAAATGCTTTTTTTGTAACATTCTCTTTCACCCTATTGTTAGGTCTCTTAGGCTGCTAATGAAATATTCAAGTGGTGTTCCCTGGTAAACAGGTGCACGGCAAAAGGTGAAGAGAGCAAAACATGGCACGTGTACTGACTGCTACCGGTGAGATACAGTGAACAGAAGACATCAAGTGGATTTAGAGGGTTGTAGTGCAGAGATTTGGTTTATTATCTCCATCACGGGCTAAATATAGGTCTCGAAAAGACAGGCCAGACGTGATGACTGATGTGGCAGGAGTGGAGCGAGGGTGGGAACCCGACAGGTGTGTGTGGTGGCTCAAGGTATTTCACTGATATGGTGTGTCTGCATGCTTGCACAATGTGTGTGTGTATATAAGTGGGTGTATGGCTATAGGTCATTACCGATAGCTTGGTAGGGGAGGCAGGTATCTGTCACTGACATACATAGTTGGGGCCAGTGAAGAAGGCTCGCCGTAGGTGGGTGTGACCGGGACCAAGTCGGGTCTTCGATAAGAAGCAAACGCTGGGGAGGAAAAAAATGGAAAAGGGGAAAAGTGGAAACGTTACATTTTTATATACAGTATATTTATATAAAAAAAACCCTAACAAAAATACTATAAAAAGCAGTTTTATAAGGAAACTACTGTATAAGGCTGCTGAGTTATAATGAACATCTTTTAGAACCATCCATAGTTCTTCTGCTTGTTTTTCATGCATTGAAAGCCCGGACGCGTTATTTATTTATTTAGTTATTTATTCATTTATTTATTTACTAGAGGTTCCAGCGGCTCCACCGTCGTGCTGATCCTGACGCCTGCATGCTAACACTATCTGCGAATGGAGCGTGCCGCTTGTTGCTGCTTCTCACACTGCTCCAATGTTTCATCAGCCCTTAATTCTGCCTGTCATATGTGCTGTTTCATTTAGTAAGGAACGCCTGTGACACACCTCCAGTTTAGTTTTTAGGTGGCATTTTCCTCTTAATAAACTGATCAATAAACTGATGACGCTGCCTACTGTTAAACCGGCCAGCGCCCACTGTAGATTTTCTGTTTTATCCCATTTATTTATGTCTAAAAAGTAGGCTTTTACATAATATGTTGCTTTCTTTTCTGACCTACAGATATTTTCCTGTAACACTAAAGTTTTCAAATCAAAAAGATTTTCATTTTATAATGTATAACTATGTTTGTACAAAAAAAAAAAACACAGGGTTCCTGAGACTTTTGCACAGTTATAACAGTACGGTACATTTTTTATGGTCTATAATTATAATATTGTAAGTTCACTGACAGTCAAATGTTAATTATAAGATATAAATGAGCTGAGAAATGTTTGTGAGTTTTCGTATTATTGGAAAGATATCCTAAGATACCCTAATTAGGCACTCGTGGTACACAATATTTTTCTGCTAACTAAGCTACAGTATATAAGCTGAAAATCAACTGTTTTATAATATTAGCCACAGCTGACCATCCGATCCACACAACAACTTGGCATAGGTTTTATGCAGGATACCCTTCCCCACATAACCCTCTCTTCCAGTGGCTGGGGTTTGGGCATTGGTAACACACACATAAATAAAAACTTTAATAAAGCAGTTTGAGCGCTGAAAATGCACAATGAGTAACTCCATAAACAGAAAGATGGACGTATTTGTTGGAACCCATATTTAATGTGTTCTTTATCGGGTTCCCGAATTTTCCAAAGACTAAAGATGGTGCAAAATCACTTATTTACCACAAAACATTTTCTTAATTTAAAATGTTTTTGTTTTTTTTGTTCAAACTGAAGCACTTCAGAGTTAAGCTTTAACACATAAATCACTTACAGCAGGCTAACTGTCTGTGTGTTCTTGCAAAACACACTCGGAAGAAAGCGCTATACACTCAGTTCCACCTGTATGAGATCACAGATGACAATGACGGGCTCAGGTTGCTATAATTGATATGGGATAGCATGTACACCCTGCCCATCCTAAATTACAGCCAGCTCCCTACGACTCTGACGAATGGTTGGATGTGACATCATCAGGATTCAAACTCGTCATCTTTTCATGATAAGGCGAATGTTTTTCTGTTGCACCTGACCTATCCCTATATAAAGATTATATAATTTACGCCCCATGACTTGTATAACTTCATGGTGATGAGTTTGCTCACCTTGCCCATCCAGACTGGCAAGGCTGCGGGCTGTCACTAGTCTTTCACCCCTGTCCTCCGCTTTCTCCTCCCTCTGAGGGGACAGCAGCTCCTGAGAGGACGATTTCATCGGGACTATGGAGTGACGCCCTCTCTTAGAAGGGGAATATCGGTTCGCTGATTAAAAACAGAAAAGTAAAAATAGTGGTGAGGGGGGGTGGGGGGGGGGGAAGTATATTAAAAAAATAAACAGAGAATAGATTTCATTTCTATTTTCATTAATAATACTCCCAAAGTTACAGATCCATATGATAGAATGTTAATATGGTGCACTGCCTCCCCCTGTAGTGCTGTTGAACTCTGCTTACACTATAATATCATATCA
>JAOTRS010000031.1:9634633-9646768 GCA_028565755.1 Dinotopterus cunningtoni
TTGCTATTCTGTCATAGATATGTCATAAATCCAGATTTATCAAAGGCATTACTACTTGTAGAAACGTTAGTATGATTATTGGAAAATGAAAATATTGGCCTTAGTTACATTTTGTAAATCCACTGAGGGCAGTCCCCCATTAAAGAGTTAGCATAGAGTAGCAAGTAAAGCAAAGCCCTCATTGTTTTCACACATGGTAAACAAGAAAGGTGAATAGGCTAAACAATATCTTCAAGATCTACCTTCCTAAAAAGTTTATCTGTGAAGCCAAGACTACTGTATGTAACACCCTGATCTAGGTTTCTGGGTCAGATTTGCCTCTTAGTTACAAAAGCTAATAAAATATCAAGCTGTGCCCTGCGTCGGTATTATTATTATGAAATACATTATGCCTACAGGTCAGCACATAATCATTATATAAACCTTACACTGTTGTCTGAGCTTAGGATTATAACTCATTTTGGAAGAGCATTCGGTTCAACTCCTATTGAACATAAAATAATAAAATAGCTGTATTAGTGCGTGACACTGGGTTGCATTCAATCAACACCTAACCTTTTATGACAGAATCCCAAGTTCTACATGAAATCCCATATTAAATCAGTGCCTTATTTTTGAGATTATGATTATGAAAAGATGTGTGCCCCTTACAAAGAAGGCTGATTAGACCTGGGTGATCCTACTAGTCCTGGTGATATTATATTCCCTACAAATTGTATCTCCTACAAACTAGATCCTGTTGTAAGTAGTGCAGAGGTGACAACTTACCCGGCAGTCGCGCTGTAGGGTCTTCATCAGAGCATTGTACGTCTCTGTGTCAAAGAACAAGCCTTCGTGCATGTCCTGAAAGTCCAGGTCTTTGTAAGTGGGACAGGACTTCTCACGCTCTTTTCGAGAGGCCCGCCGCTTATACGTAGAACCTTTGAGATCATATTTGTAGTGCATTTTTAACGAGCGGGGCAGGACATTGTTCATAACCACTACACGGATGTTCATGCCACCCGACTGCATGCAGTAGAGACCGTAGAACTTTGGCAAGAGAGTCCTGGGGTTCTGGTTGAGGTTCTGTGCGAATAGAAGGACATAACAAAAAGATAGGTAAATTTGCTTCAGATGACAAATTCAAAAACTTTCAAGACTTTATACTCTACCCCTATATTTTATGAACAACAATTACATATAACAATCAATCATAAACCTTTGATGTCAAACATTTGATGTCATACAGTTTCCAGTGTATCTATTGGATCTACTGGAGAGCACAATACTTATTACTTACTAATAATTTAGTTGTATTTTCAATGCATCCAGTTATTTGCACTCTCAGTTTGCTGGTGAGACTGGCCAAGGGTGTTTATTACAGTATATATACAAGGTGATTAAATGAAAGAAATAGGAATAAATGTTGCAATGCAATAGGCTACAAAGTGCCTAAAGATACAATTTAAAATGAGGTTGTTTACGTACCAACCTCAGCAGCAACCTTATTTCCCCTCTCGTCTGTTCCAGCCACTCAGCATTCAGCATCACTAGTATACTAATCATCATCTGCACCTGTTTCTCATGTTTTATCATGTTTCTTCATGCCTCAAGTTAGATGTTTTTATATGTGAATGATTCATAGGTCAAACACGTTCCTCTAAACGTGGTCAGGTACATGGACTGGACAGAAAATGCGAGCTAAAAATGAAAGGCCTTCAGGAAGTCTGCATATAGTACTCCATACATGATAAGGGACTCATGAAGTCATAACACTAAGCCTGAGTGTTCAATGCAATGCTTGTTTAACAATTTACTGTAAGTACAGAATAAACATGACAGGGTGTGTTACTGTAATCATAGGTGGAGCACTGTGGAGCAGCCTGATGCAAGTGGAATTACTATTATCACCACGAAATTGATTATTTTTAAATATCTATTTATCAATGAATGACTTTTAACAAAATTTAGTCACATTTAATGGACCAAGCATGCACAACGGGTGCAGACACATGCTACGTATAACTTCTTCCTGCCTCATGCATTATAAATAGTATTTTGACCGGGGATAAGGTACATGACAAAATCATAAATGCAATAAATACCATTTGCTATCCAAATGTTGTGTTTTCAAGGCAAAAGAATGCATTGTACAAAGCATTCCCTTAAAAAAATGGTTGAATCTTGTGGTTGTGATGAACTCACTCCCCTTCCAGAAGCCTGAGAGCTGTTCTGCTGGAAGGCATATCTTCACAGCATTCATTGACTGAGCCCTTATTAAAAGCTGAGAGGAGTGGAGGAAAGCAAAAAAAAAAAAAAACAACGGCATGAAGTGAAGGAATGAGTAAAACTTTAAGAAAAGATCCAGACTCACCATGTAATAGCCTGGCAGCAGTTTCTGAAGAAACTCAGCCTCCTTGTGCTGCAAGGTTTTAATGATGAACTCGTCATCGCTAGTCAGGTAGAAGAGCGAGCCACTGGCCCCGGGGTTGGACAGCTCGATCAGCGGCTCCTTGCAGATCGAGTACTGTGTGAGAGGAAGAAATATTATATCACAACTTAGCACTGCTTGACTGGACATACTTGTCAAGATGCATTATATGACCAATGCTGATGGTCTCCGCATCCAACATAAACACTATATATACACCCTACGTATCAAAAGTTTGGGACCACTGTCTAAATACATGGTCGTTCCTGATTTTTATTTCTTTCTACATTGTAAAGAAATGCTAAAGGCATGTATCTGCTACTCATGATCTGTAAAGCCTTCATAACGACTCTAATCCGCGATGCTATTTGTTAATTGGTGATTTCTGAGGCTGGTAAGGCTGGTGAATGAACTTCTCCTCTACAGCAGAGGTAAGTTTTCGTCTTGCCTTTCTGAGAAGGTTTTCGCGAGAGCCAGTTTCATCATGGTGCTTGATGGGTTTTGCAAATGCACTTAACAACACTGTTCTTGCAAGAACTATTCCAAAAAGCCTGACCTTCGTGTCTTAAAATAACAACTGACTGTTGTTGTTATTACATAATTACTTATTCCATATGTGTTATTTCATAGTTTTTAAATCATCAGCATTATTATATAAGGTAGAAAATAAATCACTAAACAAAAACAAAAAAAGTAGCAAGTGATCCCAAACACGTAAGGTGCTTATGAGCAGCTTGTTGGCATTAGGATTATTTCTGAATGGATTATTGTATTTATTAACAACAATTTCAATATATGGCCATATAGTGTAGAAGGAAGACATGGACTCATCAATCCTCAGGTTGTTGTACACCTATCACCTCTATACCAGGTTTAGTCCATGACCCATGAGGAATTTCTTTCAGTGGTGAAAAACAAAGCACTTGTAAGTTACTCTAGGTAAGGAAGTTAAAATTCTGTAAATGTAAATCTTGTGACCTTTCAAACTTAAGACAATGAAACCAGGAAGTCCAGACAAAAAAGAAGACAGGAACCAGGAAGCCCAAACAGATGGAATATCTCATTTCAACAATGTCATGTCATGTGTAACAGCAAACCAGTCAGACCTCACACACTTGAAAACCGATGACAAATCTACAAGTCTGTACCATAATGTGTGTGTTTTTTTTTTCGTCTGAATTGCAATCCTGAGTCACACAGTACTGCAAACACAAACACAGGCTCGTTTGAAAAGCCTCACTAAAAGAGATGCTCGAATGATGGGAGATAAAAGTGAAAAGTTTTAGCATGGATTGTAAAATTGATTTTTTGAAAGAATTAAAAAAAAAGATTTTTTTTACACCGTACAATTTTATATGATGTAATTTTGTGTGGTGTTGTCTCAGTGAGGAGAATAAAAACCTCAACAAACTCTAGTACACTGCCACCCATAAACAGAATGGCTGGTTAATGAAACTCCTGAACAAACTTTATGCTACAATCTCCATGTACACACACACACACACACACACACACACACACACACACACACACAAGCACAGAGTGCCAGTGTCTGGTTAATGAAAATGAGCGGTGAGGTTATGCCCAGAGCACAAACACAAAGGCATTTGCATTTGGACCTGTTCTGATGTGTATGCTCTTAAAGGTACACTCTGGTCCTCTCTCACTCTGTACTCTCTGTACAGGATCGCAGGAAGCCCAGAGCCTCTTCCAAGGACCAGGGTATGAGGCAGGGTACACCCTGGACGCATAGTCCCTTCTATGGACACACAATCACACATATATTCACTCACTCACTCACACATTACAGGCAATTTGGTATCACCAATTAGCTTACTCTGCATGTCTTTGGACAGCGGGTGGAAACACACTCTGGTACTTTTCAATCTAATTTCTCATGGACAACCATTTTAACATTATTTTTCTGTAGTGCAAAAAAAAACTGAAAGCATGTGTACTCTTAAATTATAATAACCATCTTAGAGCAAAAAAAAGTTAATGTGAGAAGTGTAATTTTGTAGTATGTAATTCAAATAATTGTGATTTAAGGAGTGAATCTGACCAAAACAACTCCATCCAGAAGGTATATTGTTGTTTAGATATTGAAAAATCTATGTCTATTGTTTTAGGTCAATAGAACATTGACCTGGCCAGCAGACTATGGCCACAGTCATGGTCTTATGCATTTGAAAGTAAAAACTCACAGATATGCTAGCACTAGCTCATTCGGTACTTACGTTGCAAGTTAAACTATTGTAACTCGTATGCATACACCGATCAGCCATAACGTGACCACTATATTAACACATTAACATTGATTATCAATTATATACCAGAAAACTGGTGACAGGATCATGGTCATTCAAGGCTCATTATTGTCTATGGGGAGCAAAGGCCAGCCTGGTCAGCTACTGTAAGATCACCAACCTGGCCTTCAAATTCCTCAAATCCCAATCTGATCTGGCCCTCATGGGATCCACCAGACAAACAAATCTGACCCACGGAGGCCTCATCCTGCAAACTACAGCACCCAAGGATCAGCTGCCAAAGTCATGGTGCCAAACACCACAGCACATCTCTATAAGTCATGCCCTGAAGGGTCAGAGCTGGGCATAATGTTAGGGCTGATCAGTTTACGAAGGCTGGTGATCTTTAAGATATAAACAGTGACAGCTCGGTGGTAAAGCCGTTGGACTTCTAATCAGAAGGTTGTGAGTTTAAATCCCAGTACTGCCAAGCTGCCACTGGTAACTGTCTGACAGTCTAACTGTCAAACTGCTCAGTTTTATAAAAGGCATAAATGTCACTTGCTGTGAATAAGGGTGTCTACCAAGTGCAGAACATAAAACATTATACACATACTGTAACCAGAACAACTCTATTATTTAGCTAGTACTAAATAACTAACCAGCCTAACTCACAATCAAGATTAGATTTATTATTATTATCAGTAATAAAATTACAACAAAGACTTGCTGTGTAAGCAAGTGGTATGACTTTATACTGTTTTGCTCCCCTTTTATCCACTCTTTGCAAAGCTTTTATCTTCTGTCTGTCTCATCCTGAAACCTATTTAATTAATACTTTAGTGCAATAATTATAGTTTTGAATTTGCCCCATATAGCCTTAGGAGTTTACATTTTTCACTGTAATAACTACCTTTGGACATGTATTTTTTTGTGAGTTTCAGCTAAACAGGTTTTCTGTTTTTATCTCAGTACACATCAACTTCTGAGTCAGAGCATCTTGTTCTCATGCATTTCAAGTTACCTAGTAGGAAAATCAATATAGCATGTTGCCTTCTTTTCGTTACTAATGTTTTATGCTTTTCTTACACACTATGTTCTTTCATCCTCTTGTTCCTTCACCTGAGGTAACGTTCCAAAAACAAATGCAGAAAGATGGGGGAAAAAAACATATGACGCTATGAATGACGACATGATGAAAATGTTAAAGCATTCAGGAATTTTCATATCCTGTGTCTAGGCCTCAGTAGACATTCTGTTCACAGAAAGTCCTACACAGTAAAATCCTCAGTGTTGTTTTAATACTTTCAGAGCTCTTTTGAGTCTAACCGGACTTATATAAACACTGTAATGTGTTAATTCAACAATCTGGGTGTTAATTCAACCCTGGGAAAAAGCCGTGTAGTCTTACTGATATACTCACCAATCACCGACGATAACCACAAAAGTTGCCGTATTTAATTATGGCACATAAAGAGAGGTATAGGACTGTAGGTGTGTCACAATAAAACGTGATGTGATGTGTGGCATGCTTTTGAGAGCCTCTTCTGTGCCCTGAGGCTAATTACTGCCTGATTATAATCCACTGCGCAAGCAAGACGATTACCAAGATGACTGCAATAGTATAGCTAATTAATGAAATGAAGCACACACACACGCACACACCTACATATTTGCACGTTGATGTGCGCAAATAAATGCATGTACATACACACACACCCACATAATTTGTGCATTCATGCCTGCCTGTATAGTGCATGCACACCTAAAAGAAGCTCCTCGATCACAAATGCAGTGCCCTGAAAATGAAATGCATACACTAACAGCAGGGTTACTGCAGAGGCACTGCAGATGCTGAAATCCCATCTGGACCAGTGCACACTTTCAGCAACTACAGTTGTACTAAATGAACATCTTAAGCACACCAGCCAAATCTCTGAGAAGCGTGAAGTAAGACCTAATGCTGTAAATAATTAGTTAAAAAAAAGGTGCTCATTAGTCACTACTTTATAATCCTTTAGTAATTAGGACACGTGTTAAGAACCTTAACCCAGACTTGAGGAATAATTGGTAGCAAAAGCTTTTATTTTAGTTAATCATTAGCCAGACACCTAGTGTACACCTGTAATAAGGGACAATTCATCCTGCAACATAACAAGCTGTATCTTTTGTGGAAATTGGCAATATAATGATGAGTAATACTTACCAGGTAGTCATCTGGTTTGATTCCGAACAGCTCTCGGAAGTACCGGAAGGCCAAAGGGGCATAGGTTTTGAACCGGAAATCAGGGTAGTGGTGTGCTGGAGTCAGGTTGCTCCCCTCGCTGTGACGAAACAGATAATTATAATCATATACACAGCTGTAACGATGCATAACCACAGTTTAATAAATGGATACTACAATGTCCTTTAATCTCTTCTCATGTTTGTCATGAAAGGCTTCAACACATTTTACTGTCCCAAGAAAAGAAGATGGACTACTACTACTAACTCACTCTAAACTCTCTTACAATGGATTGTGGTCAAACACAAAGTTTATAGGTATTTATAAGTAGAGATGCATAGATTACAATTATCTTGGCCCATTCAGAATTTGGCCAATTTCAAGTTTCTTTTTTTATAATAATGATAATTAACAGTACGTATACACAAACATATTTGTAACTTTTCTTTCAAAATTCCATTGTATGTTGCTGTGGTTGGTTTTTGGCTGCTCCCATCGCCAATCCTCACACAACTTGGCACAGGGTTTATGCCGGATGCCCTTCCTGACACAACCCTCCCATTTTATCCGGGCTTGGGACTGGCACTGCATCCAGTCCCTTTGGGTTTGAGCATTGGGTGGGAACTGAACCAGGGCCTTTAAAGATTCCATTGGATATTCCTAATAATAATAACAAAAATAATGGACTGCAATTTTTTGTGCATCATTTGCACCACTTCGGTATTTGATGGCAACACCTTAACATCAAAACTGCAATGGCACTTAACAGATTGCAAACTTTTGTCTTGGTTTGAACATTTTCCAAAAATTGCCAGAATACATTAGAAAAATAAGAAAAGTCCATAAATGGCATTAATTGCACTTTTTACTCAAACTTTGATTTCATATCAAATCATGATTATGTTGGCATGCAATTTCTAGAACAGCCATGTTTTATCCATAGACTTTTATAAACTTTTTTTATAAATATAAAGTAATGCTAAACCTCTGAAGAAGAAAAAAAAAACAATGTCTAACAAAAATGCTTCTTTGGCCTGAAATAGGGAGTGAAAGTTCCCAGGCGAAATTATACTGTATCCCTGAGGACTAGACGTCATTTGATCTTTTACAGCCTCCATTCACAAAGTCCTTGTTTGGAACACCAGAGGCAAATATGCAACACAATCATTGACACGGAACACTGTGAACAATCCCCGAGGCCAAGGAGGTCCCAGTCCTGTCTTACTGCCACTCCAATGCTGCACAAAATGACCAAACAGGAAAACATGCAACCCGTGAGACCTGGGTGGCTCAAAAAAAAAAATGCTGCGTGGGAAAAACTTTAACAAACCTTAAACACACCAAAAATCAAACTTGACTAAAAATAGTGAGTGGACAGATAAGCACTTATCAATATAAAAACAAATGGAATTAACTTGGTGTGGTTGGTGTGAAAGGTTTACTTGATACTAAAGCCAGCAATGCCAAAGGTTTCACATTAGCTGCTCTTAATAATGTCAGAAGTTGTCATTTTGTGCATTAGCACATGAAAGTGCAGGGAGATGCCAAGCATGCTTGGCAGGAAGTGGAAATATGACTGCCAGCGCGCTGCTGTTTTCCTTCTTGTAGCCAGCACAATATGGATCCTTCAATGTTTCTTCATTTCAGTGAGACATTTAGTTTAGTTGTTTGTGTAACCTGCCAATGCGTTATGGAGACAAATGACCTGGCAACAAGTGGATGATTTTAATATATATCTACACAGAGAGCTGCTTCCAACTCGAACAATGTGATGCAATTAAATAGATCATGGCAGGTGAAAGAGCCTGATGATATCCAACATATTAAAGTGATATAGAAACAATGACATTTAAATAGGGATATTCCAACTACAATGAACATATCCCTATTGCAGGTCAAGTACATAGTCACTGTAAACCTTGTATTAAGTGAAAGGGTAAAGCCCAAATTGAAGAATTTAAGGTTGCACTACTCAACTAAATAAACATTCTTTGAAGAATTCCTTCAAATTCTTCAAGAGGTAAAGTATAAAAGTAGAACACCTTATATTTACTTAAATTATATAAAAACCTAAATTAGTTAAAGTTCTGTCTTAAAACAACTCCAGCACTTTTAAAATTCACTTATACCACTTCAGTGCTGTGATTTCCGTGGTGAAAATATTAACTAAAATACTCCATTTAGCTTTTCTAATTAATATCTATTGGTAAAAGTGTTTGTTTACATCGAGCTAGTACCTTATTAGTTGCTTATAAGCTTTTAAGTAGATTATTAAATCCGCCACATAACTGTTCATAACATTTATGCTGCAGGTTAAACTTCAGGCAGATATCCAAGTACTGCAAAAGTTTCATTAAATTTTGTCCAGCGGTCGATATAAGACAGCTCTCAGTTTATAATCTGGGACACAACTGCTCATAATTTCCCTTCTACTCAACATTCTTCTACTCAAATACCGAAGAACTGGCAAAGTTCCATTAAATTCTGTCTAGCCAGTTCTGCGTGATGCTGTGATAAGTCTGACTGAACAGACAGACATACAGACAGAAATTTTTCTTACATAAAGATATCATTGAAATAGTGGGTTAATTCTGATCAATGTAGATAAATCATTCTTTTATTTATGTAGATGTAAAAGTATTAGCTACGGCTGTAACTACTTTGCTGCGAAGCTCTCAAATGTTAGTTAACATGCTAATAATTCTGAAGACATTCACCAATAAACAAGGGGAAACGTTTGCTAAGGCTAACTATCAAAATCTTTATTGCTAATCTTTCAAATGTTAGCTAGATCCAAAGATATAAGCTAGCAGTATGCTAATATCTAGCTACAGTAGCTAACTGTATAGGAACAGACACAGTAATGGGTATTAGGTCTCATTCTTATTGTCGGGTCTGTCAAAGTTCAGATTTGTTAGGAACTTAAATCCAGGCTCTGAAGCTGTCTGATATTAAAAGTACATTACATTTAGTACATTTAGGCATTTGGCAGACGCTCTTATCCAGAGCGACTTACATTTTTATCTCATTACACATCTGAGCAGTTTAGGGTTAAGGGCCTCGCTCAAGGGCCCAACAGTGGCAACTTGGTGGTTGTGGGGTTTGAACCTGGGATCTTCCGAACCGTAGTCCAATGCCTTATCCACTGAGCTACCCCCGGCCCCAATGGTTTCTCAAGACTACATTAAAAATAAAAGAAAGTCTGGCTGTTTGGAAACGAAATATGAAGAAATGCAGGGCGGCTCAAGACTTTTGCACATATGAAAGGATCATTAAGGAGCATATTATTCGTGACTGTTGAAGTTGAAGTGACACCCATAATTAGGACCACGCACTTTTGAGCTAAAGATACAAAGCCGTAGACATCCTGGTAAAGTCCATGTAGCCACTGGAAAAGTCCCTTTTCCTAATTATATTATACCTCATCAGAAATCAATCACAGTTGGGACTTAATGGAAAGTCTATGGGCTCAGTTTCCCGAAAGCATCATAAAGTTAAGATAATCTCATCTGGACTAGTCTAGACTTACTGTCCAGCCTGACGCTCGTTCTGCCATTTAAGGATGACCTTCATGACAAGATGAGGTTGAGGGACATTTGACCGTATTCAGCTAAACGATGAACCTAGTCATTGCTCTATATACAGTACCATAGCTCTATACAGTATATTGAGGGAGGGAACTCCTTGAAATTTCCTGTTCGTCCTGATGGAAATAGTCCGTCCCTTGTTTCACACTCCTCTTCTTTTCCCACCTTTCATTTCTTGTGTTATTGCTATGTTCATATTTGGCCCAGCTGCAAGCCATCTATTATTCAGCTTTAATCTCCACTACAGGAGTCATTAGAACATGGAGCGAGAAAGAGAGAGAGAGAGAGAGAGTGTGTAGCCCTTCAAGTGCCCTACTTCTCCTTAATCTAGCTCCCACTGCTC
This sequence comes from Dinotopterus cunningtoni, assembly GCA_028565755.1. Taxonomy (NCBI): domain Eukaryota; kingdom Metazoa; phylum Chordata; class Actinopteri; order Siluriformes; family Clariidae; genus Dinotopterus; species Dinotopterus cunningtoni. The sequence goes on from JAOTRS010000031.1 coordinate 9,645,444, forward strand.
GCTGCTTTACCTCTTTCTCTTCATCCATCTACACATCCTCCCTCCGTCTCTTATCTGCCGGTGTTGCCTTGGCTCTCGATGTCAAGTGAAGGGGGAACAGTGTTTGAATGGCTGCGCACTAGAGCATAGATCACCTACTGTGTGTGTGTGTGTGTGTGTGTGTGTGTGTGTGTGTGTGTGTGTGTGTGTGTGTGCATATATACAGTATATATTTCAGTTTGACTTTACTTTGTTTGCATACTTTTCATTGTTCATTACTGTCTTCCTGATTTATCCCTTCACTTATTCATTTGATTTAATTGTGTGTGTGTGTGTGTGTGTGTGTGTGTGTGTGTTGCAGCAATCTACAGCTAGAACAGTGCATGTAATTTGACTGTGATTCTCTTGTGATGCTCAATAAGCTTGACCTTTTCTGTCACTCTCCACACCTCTTTTTTTGCACAACACACACACACACACACACACACACACACACACACACACACTTTTTGATTCACTGATTCACTTCAGCACAAGTCAGCAATGTTTCTAACTAGTCTGTAATTTCAGCATTAGTCACACTTGTCACATAATCAGAGTGTTGAATCAAGGAGACGACAGCCGGGACAGAAAGGACGGTTGATGAGTTTTGATTCAGTGAAACTTTGCTGTCATGCGAATTTTAAGTCAGATTTGTATTTATATTTATATATTTCTGTCCTTTTTTTAACTTCTAATTACTGAGTTTGTTTGGAGAGGAGACTGCAAAAGCTGTCCTGTCTTCCATCACTAACTGTATTTAAATAGCTATTTATTTCGGTTTAGTAAGGATGTTACTGAATACACACAGCTGACAAGACACACACACAAAAAAAAAAACGATATTTGCAGAAGAGATGCCGTTAGTGAAATTTTGGAAAGCGCGCTTGGTTGATGCGTGAGCACACGTTATACCGGACATACCTGTGATATGAAAGGGAGCCCTCATCACTACAGTAACCTAAAACTGTTAGAGCAGGAGACTAATTATAATGTAATCTAAAGGTTCTTTGATATTGCTTATAATGTTCCTCCAGACCTTCACCAATCTTTTGGAGTTGTGCACTATCTTTGAACCTTTTTTCCAAGTTGTTGTCATTACTTTCTGTTTGACTGACTACAAAAAATTACAATCAAAGCATGAGTTTGCTTTATTGTGTATTAAATCTCAAACTAAATATTATTCATACTAAATTGCATTTTTAAATAACCACAAAGAGCTACAGGCTGAAACTGTGGGAGATGGACAGATACATGATGACTGAGTGTTTCCTGAAGCTCACGTCAGGTAGAGAAGAGGACCAACG
>JAOTRS010000031.1:9661463-9671904 GCA_028565755.1 Dinotopterus cunningtoni
TGGATTTTTACAACATTATTGTTGAAATACACAGTCCTGAAAAAGGGACGTTTCTTTTTTTGCTGAGTATATTTTGTCTTACTTTAATGTTCAATATTTAATTGTAGCATTTCTTTTAAAAAGGCCAAGTTCAAGGGAATGTCTCATTACTAGGATCATCCAAGGAGGAGGATCATACAACTCATTTACTCACTCATTGTGTTTATACTGCTTTATCCTGTATACAGGGTCGCAGGGTGCCTTAGGGCATGAGGCAGGGTGCCAATCCATTACAGGGCATACACTCATTCACACACTCATTCAGACACTGCGGGCAATTTGAGAACGCCTAATCTGCATGTCTTTGTACTGTGGGAGGAAACCGGAGTACCCAGAGAAAACCCACCAAGCACGGGGAGAACATACAAACTCCATGCACACAGAGGCGGGAGTCGAACCTGGCTGGGAATCGAACCCTGGAGGTGCTAGCCACTAAGTCATCGTGGCTCCCCATATACATATAGTTATAGTTTGGCGTGACTGATATTGATTTCATATTATTAATTATAAGCAATTATTATTTCATGATTTTAGTGTTTATCTTGTTTTATAAGATATTAATCAATAATATCTTATAAAAACAAAATGCAAAGATTTTTTTGATGAAATGAAATAAATCTAATTCACAATAACATTAATATCTTATAAAACAAGATAAACACTAAAGTCATGAAAGAATTGCTTATAATTAAAAATATGAAATCAATATCAGTCACGCCAAACTATATCATTGGTGTTACTGTTACACAAAAACAGTTTAATTTCAAAAAGAAGAGCACTGGACAAACGCAAAAAGTATGTCAGATATCTTTCTTCATTTGTTTAGAAATGTCATTTGTTTTGCAATTGTGCAAAAATTTCCTTTTTAGGTAAACACTGTAAGTGCAAGCGTCATGCAAATGCTTTGTTGCTCTGAGATGAAGATGAACCTCATGTTCACATGCATTTGAGTGCTATCTGAAGCTGCACGTGAAGCAGGTCATATTACACTGATTCGGTCAGTTCATAGAAAAGCATCTTTCCCATTGACGCAGCGTCTGATAGACCGGCATAGCTGTATCAATGGGGTCATGTCCTCCAGCTACAAGCAGCCAATAATTTCCTCCTCCATTAGAACAAACTTTAAGCACTCTTAGTCTTTTAGCTCGGGCCGGTCAATAGGGTAGAGTCTCCAATTCTGTTTTCACTTACAGCAAGGATGTTCAGGAGATTTTGTTCTTGACATGATACTCATTCAAAGATACAAAGCTCATACAGTACTTGTTTTATTAACTGTTAAAATCGAAAGTTTGATAGAACAGGAAGTTAAGAGTAACCCAATTTCTGTTCATGTATTAATCATAAGCACGATCAGCCGCGCAGTGTGTGTGCTAGAGCTACTTACCAGCTCAGGGCAGGAGCCATTTAACAAGGTCACCCCCTTTCCCTCATTCTATGTTCGTACTGGACTCACTAATTGATTTTACTTGACGTTGGTCACTAATGCTAATTAGTGTAAACAGAATTGCTTTTGACACATTTTGCTTGTAGTCGTGCATGAACGCACACTGAGAATATATGTATTCTCAGCTCAATACGCTAACCCTGTTTGTCTAATGCTGTGAGTTTGCATTCATTAGATTTCGTAAAGGCACTACATGGGTGCAGGCTGGAGAGCTGAGCCGAATACATAACACTCTCATAAACCTGCTGACTGCCAGCAAGAAGATCATGACTTATAATCAAATGTCTCTTTCTCTCTCCCTCCATCTTTTCTCTGCTTTCTGTCTCTTGGGCATCCAGGAGTGACCTTGCACACATCGATCAAGCTGTGTGAAATAGTTCATTGTGAATATCAATTTAAAAAAATATTAACAGGTACTTTTTAAGATGTTTAGCCAGGGGACGTGCTCTGTGCCCTTCTCATAACTCAGAATTTAGTGGTATTGTAGAGCTTTTAATTTTGTTAAAATCGTATATCAGTGAGATCACGCTATTTGCAATGAGTGCTTTAGCAATGACAGTGTCACATTGACTAAAATTAGTTGGGGGTGAAAAAAACCATTCAGTTCATTTCAGTCTCAATTGATTTTCCATAAAGTATGTATTTGTCAAGCTCCTGATCTCTTTTAGCCTTAAATTGAACTCTACTAAATTTCCATAGGGACTATACAAAATGTCCAGCAAAAGACTGACTGATATATAATTCTGTGGAAGTTGTAGATCAAAGTTATCAAATCTAGCTGATGTGTCTGACCAAGTACCTACTTCCCTGTGGGTCCACTGCCACCCTGACCAAGGTCCTACTACCCTGTGGATCCGTAGCCCCCTAATGAAAGAACCTACTACCCTGTGAATCCACGGCCACCCTGTCCAAGCACCTAGAACCCTGTGGATCCGTAGCCACCCTGATCAAGCACCCTTACTCTGTGGGTTCACTGCCACCCTGACAAAGCACCTACTACCCTGTGAATCCGTAGCCACCCTGACCCAGCACCTACTTCCCTGTGAATCCGTAGCCACCCTGACCCAGCACCTACTTCCCTGTGAATCCGTAGCCACCCTGACCAAGCACCTACTACCCTGTGGATCCATAGCCCCCCTGACAAAAGAACCTCCTGTACTCCCCTGTGGATCCATAGCCACCCTGACCAAGCACCTACTACCCTGTGGATCCACCAACGTCCTTACCAAGCACCTACTTCCCTGTGAATCCGTAGCCACCCTGACCCAGCACCTACTTCCCTGTGAATCCGTAGCCACCCTGACCAAGCACCTACTACCCTGTGGATCCATAGCCCCCCTGACAAAAGAACCTCCTGTACTCCCCTGTGGATCCATAGCCACCCTGACCAAGCACCTACTACCCTGTGGATCCACCAACGTCCTTACCAAGCACCTACTTCCCTGTGGATCTGTAGCCACCCTGCCAAGCACCTACTACCCAGTGGCTCCACCGCCACCATGAAAAAGATAAATAAATGAATTATCATGGCATATTTAATGTGCAAAAAATGTAACAAATACAGCACTGACACACTGTTAATCATCTTCAAACAATGTATACTTTGGATAAAATGCATTATTCTGTATTATGTATTGTAGAATTCTGAATATATAAGAATATATGTATTTCAAATGCTAAACTATTGTATTGTTCCCTAAAATTTCCACTGTTCTCATCCCTTCAAAGTTATTTCATAGTGATGATGAAATCCTGTTTTCTCCTCCTGCTCTAAGCAAATGTAATCCATTCGTGCAAGCTCCCATCAAATTATTTCATTTTTAAGACTCATGCTGGATCAGCGCCCTCTAACTCTTTTGTTCTGATGAGAGAATACACGTGTTTGCATGCTTTCTTTAATGTCTCTGTGTGTCTGCTTTTTGTTGGAGGGATTTGGAATTCCCCCAAACCCCCCCCAAAAGAAGACCCCTCATGTTTATCTGGCAGCCTGACTTTCCCTGACATGCAGTTTTCCTTTGTAAGGGTGCACGAATGTTCTCACAGATGTTAAATGTAGAGAACGGTACTTAATGCTGGAGGATTACAGAGCAAGGAGACCTGCATTATCTCTACAGGCTTAGTTCTCTCCGGTCACCCGGTTCATTTCAACTTGTTTAATGTCATGTCTGAGTTATGTAAGAGTGACGTTTATTTAAATCTCTGAACAAATCGGCGCCCTTTTAGTTTAGAGATACAGTCAGATTGCGGATTTGGTCGGTTATGGACCAGTCAGATTATGGATGTGGTCGGTACCTGCCCATGTTCCTCCACCTGGAATAATTTCAGTTTTGATTATAAGCATGAGTTCAATGAGACAAACAGTTCAGAGCAAATAGCTAGCTCAGGATGAAGTATAAGAAGTTCTTCCCGGTGATGCATGCCGCGCTGGGCATCGTTCCTCTCAACAAACGCGATCTTCTTCCTCCCCCCCGAAGACTCTGGAAGTCACACCAGTAAGTGCTTGTTTCATCGCTATGTGTGTGTATGTGGTGTGTGTGTGTGTGTGTCTGGAGTCAGCAGGTGATCATTGAAAGTTAATGATAGTTCAGAGCCAAGAGCACACAGATGCTCAGCTGAAAGGGGAAAAATTAGCTCCATTCATGTCTTTATTTATAGAAAAGATTGTGTATTTCATTCTAAAAATATGACAAGATCACCTTGACACTCCTGAGGTCAGCTGGTCATTGAAACAAAATTGTGTATATATGAGCTCTCATTGTGTGTTTTAGGATATATGAATTCACATTTATATGAGCTGCTACATTTCATATAAAATGTTCGATAAGGTAGAAAAAGTGTGCAATGTATGTCTTATTTACAGTATTTAATGGCGACATATTTACTGTTAATAATCAACCAGTCACGCACAGGGTACTATCCGGACCTGTATTTTCACCTATGAAGTGCAGTAACTGGAATAGCTAATTTATTTACCGCCGTGTTTTTATGAGGTTGAGAAGGAAACTGAAGAACATGGATGAACCTCACAAGGACATGGAGACGGTAACACAAGATTACCATAAGGAATCAGCGCTACCTGCTGCATCACACTATAAAAATATTCACCTATGAGTTAAAATGTAACAATTTTCAGATATTCAGGTATTTTCCATATGCCTAAAGTCTCCCTTGGGATAGGCATAACCCATAACCCTGTACAGGATAAACAATATAGAAGATGAATAAATTAATTTTATGTTATCAGAATGAATTTTGTTTGATTATTTGAAAATGTAATTGTTTTCTGTCCTCCATACCTGCTGATCCTGAGCCATGCTGATACCCCACTTCTTGACTGGAGATCCTTAAGCAGACCATATGTGACCCAGTCTGTGAAAACCCAACTAAAGCATTTTTTTTTTTTGGGTGGGTGTTCACAGACTGGGTCACATATGGTCTGCTTAAAGATTCATGTGATAACTGAGGACAGTTCCACTTAATAAATATAAAGATGGCTTGGCCTGCATTAATATGAACAGTTATCATGGCTTATGACAGAAATAGCGAATAGTTAACTACTGAAATTATCATGGTACGGTCACTTGCATGTTCTCCCTGTGCTTGGAGGGTTTCCTCTGGGTGCTCCGGTTTCCTCCCACAGTCCAAAGACATGCAGATTAGGATAATTGATGTTCCCAAATTGCCTGTAGTGTATGAATAAGTATGTGTTTGTGTGTGTGCCTGCAAACCCACAAAGCCTGCAAAGGCCCCCTGAAACCCACGTAATGAAATTAATGAAATGTGTGGCACAGTTTCCAAATACAGTACATATGGAGATGATTGTATAGATCAGTGGTTCCCATTCCTGGTCCTTGAGGACCACCTGCCCTGCACGAGTTAGTGTTTTCTCTGCTCCCAGGACACCCAGTTTAGCTAGTCAGCAAATTAACAACCTTTTATGAATTTCAGTCAGCATGATAAAGCTGGGAAAACACTAAAATGTGCAGGAATGGAGGCCCTCCAGGACCACAGCTGAGAACCACTGGTAGAGAAGCAGTGTGCTAACGACTAAAGATTTTAGCTAGAATCTTGGAATGAAGAAATTTAGCTAACTATTACAGAGTCATAAAGTAAAACATAGTGATTAGACAAAACAAACAGAAAAAATCCATCCATCCATCCATCCATCACTTCATTATTGCCGGCCCATCCCGGGGAAGTTATTGCACAAGGCAGGGTACACCCTGGATGTGGTGGCAACCCATGGCAGGCCACAAAAAACATATACACTATGGGCAACTTGAACACATCACGTCTTTGAGCTGTTGGAGGAAACCAGAGTACCCGATGGAAACCCACCAAGCATGGGAAGAACATGCCAACCCCACTCACAAAGACAGAAGGCAAGATTCAAACCCCTTACTGTGGATGTGTGAGGCGACAGTGATAACCATTAAATAATAAAGAAGGATATGTTGGATTGCTGATCAGGAGGTCCCCAGTTCAAGCCCCGAAGCCACCAGGCTGCTACTGTTGGATTCTTAAGCAAGGTCCTTCACCCCAAGTGCTCAGATACAATTGGGTGTTAAGCTGGCAACCCGACAACGGAATCAACTGCCACAGAAATTACAAATATATCTCTAGGGTGGGGAGTATCCGTCGGACGACAGAATAGGGGAACCCTATTCCCCTACCCAGACTTACAGTGATAAAAAAGTTATAAAAATATTCCTCTCAAAATCTAAGAAAACATGCATTTAAAGATTTTAAATATTTTAACCTTTGTCAGGAAACAATTTTTTACAGGTTGCTTTTACAGGTGGCTTTGCTTTTAAAATGAATTTAGGAAAGTGGAGCGCTATAAATTTCATTTAAAAGCACCATCATTAAAATAGAATAAAAAGGACTGAAAGAACTTATACCTACAGTATATTAATAATGTGATAATTGATATGCTCTTAATTTTAATGAACCCACATTCTCAATGTACTTTAAATGGAATCATTAGTCTTATGCTAGTGGCATGTCTCTAATGATAATGAACATTTTAATACCAAAATGAGGACTTTTCTTTGCAGTAAAGATAATTAAACCATCTGTTGTCACAGCTTCTTGGTGTCAAAGCAGCATCTAGATCACAGCACATCAAAATCCACTTGATGGAAATGCTAGTTTTCTTCTATTGCTATCTAAAAATGGGACTGTACAGTGCTTAGAAGATGGCATTTTGGGAGAAATCCTTAATTAATTCTAAATTCTAGCATACGCAGCTACATGTATGTAAAGTTTTAGTTAGTTAGTTAATGTACAGTAATTGTATGCAACTAATCGCTTGACCAGTGATTATCATGGTACTGGCTAGCTCATCCACAGTTCGTGTTGATTAAGTTCACCATCCAATGAGCCATGAAGTCTTGATGAGATTTTAGTTAAGCAATACATTTCCCTTCAACTAGCTCTTACAGCTCTCACATTTTGTCTATAGGATAACTATTAGTCATGCATTCCACAAATCTGTCCTTTATGGAAGAGTGGCAAGAAGAAAGCCCTAAGAAGAGCTGTTTGCAGTTAGTGACAAGCCATGTGGGGGACACAGCAAACATGTGGAAGAAGGTGCTCTGGTCAGATGAGACCACAGTTGAACTTGACAGTGAGGACACTGTGCATGGTGTTGGCAGCATCCTGTTGTTGGGATGCCTTTCCTCAGCAGGGACAGGGAGGGTGGTCAGAGCTGATGGGAAGAAAACCTGTTAGAGTCCGCAAAAAACTTGTGACTGGAACAGAGGTTCACCTTCCAGCTTGACAACGACCCTAAACGTACAACCAGCGCTACAATGGAATGGGCCAGTCAAAGTTTTTACAAGCATATACCACAAAGGGAAATGTTTACCAAAGATGCTAACCAAATCCACTTCAATACTTTTTTAATATCATAATGATAAAGATACTCGGTATTCGTCCTAAACCATCCATTATTTTCTCATCTTATGTTTTTATTATTATATATGACAAAATGATTGCAAAACAATTTTGTCAGTCTTTTGATAAGTCAAGCTGAACATTCACCCACATCTTGTTAAAAAAAAAGAAGGGAAACAGATCAGTAGCATCAAAAAGAAACAATGTCCTTTGCAGAGGGAATGTGATATAATGAGGAAAAGGGAAATGGATGCTATAGAAAATTGGTCATCAAACTGCACACTCCACCAGTAAACGTCACTGATATTTTTAGATGAAGCTATCACGAGAGGTCTTCCCAGTTCAGCAAGCACCAAACAGACCACAAAAATGAGAGGAGCAGAGACTGAATGATAAAACAATTCCTTCCTCTGTACCAACATTTCATTTGTGCCAGCACCCCAAACTGGAAAATCTATAAAGTTCTAATATTATCAAGCATGCTTTGCCCTTGGAGGGTCTCCCTTGCAAATATCACTTACAAGAACCAATTCAATATCTGTAATGAATCTATAATGGACCATTTTAATTTACTTGTTACATCTAGCACTTAGAAGTGAACGCCACTGATTGAAACATTTCATGGAGCACATGTAGAACTACTTTGACATACCTGTGTCATGTTCACACTAGAAGATTTTAAAATTTGAAAACATTTGAGTCAAGGTTTCTTTAACCTGCCTGTCAATCTATGCCTTATCTGGAGCTGATGAATTGGCAAATGTCTTGTGACAGCTCACCGGAATGAAGTTATACTCAGACTGGCAATGGCTTTCGGCCCTGTGCACTCACAACACTTCTGTACGCTCCTAAATGAGCCAGTCTGCCAAGTCTAATTTGAAATTCTCCATCGAAGGGCAAGGCATACACGTTTAATTAAATTCGTCAGGCACTGGAGCAATAGCGTGCCCCACTGAGCATTTGTCTATTTCATGAAGTGGTGAAATGGGATAAGTATGGCTGAAGGGCGAGGATTTGATTTTTCACAAGGACTTTGTAAAGAGAGACAATCTTGAGTGATGAGATATCACTCGAAAGGAGCATTAGATAATCAGCCCTACCTTGAGTGTTGCTGAATATGATGTTTGCTCAGTGTGTCACTGTTTAATTTTTTTTCCCTAAGTGGAATTGTTTTGTAATTATAGTGTTTTTTTTCTCTCAGTTGTTTCTGGATTTCTGTCTGAGTCACAAGAAGTGTAGTCTGGATGCATGTTGTGTACAGTGTATACTTTAGATGAAGTTAAATATGTAGTTACAATGTAAGCATCAGCTATCTGGGATTTGTTATGTGTGGCTTATTCTACAATAAATGTGGGATAATATTACATTATTAAGTGGACTCTTTAACAGCTCATTGTTCTTCGTTACCAGGCAATTCTTTAAAAGCTGTCCTTTAGATGGGCTCTCGTCAATAACTTGCATACACAATCACCTTGAGATTCAGTGTGTTAACTGAATAAAACATGTTTTGACAAAATAATTTGGATAGAAATATTTGGATAAAATAAATTTGGAGTAAATAATAGATAGTATAATTATACTGTATCATGATGGTGAAAAGATTACAGTAATGTTATGAAGATGAATCATCATGACATTTTTTTCTACATGTTTTTGTAGTTTGGATTTTGAAGTTTAGTAACACAATCTAAATATTTTGTGTGCATGTCATAGTGTTGGCACAGTGGCACAATGAACTGCATTATTCCACAGTTCTAGGTTTGATCCTAAGATGGGCCAATGTGTATCTGATGTTGGACATGACACATGTCCCTTTATATGAATAAGCATAAGTGTTGCTAAGATAAAGATAAATAGAAAAACACAGCAAAACACAGAGTCAGAGGCATCTGATTGGCCACCTCTGGTGCAATCCCAATTTTTTCTTTTCCACATTGAAATTAATAAAAAATCTAAGGGATCAATAGCATAGACAGATTTGGGGAAATTAGAATTTGAATTGTAACTGAGAATAAATATGCAGAAAATTAGAGATAACAGTGAGTGCTGTTTTGCCCCACATTTACATTTTACAGTGTAGTGTATGTAGTTGAATGTATAACTAGCCTGCACATGATATCAATAGAACGACCAAACAATCTACTCACATTATACTAAGGTACAGTAGTATACTGTATATAGGGTTTTTTTTTTATTGTAAATTTATTGAAACAATTTGTACATGTACTTTATAACACAGGAAAATGAAAAAAAATCTTCGACATCGGCACCAGTGGCATAAATTTCAATGTAGGCAATGGTGGTGTCAACCAGTTTCCTCAAACGGCCAAGGACGGAATGCATAGTCTCCTAAAGGAAGTCATTTGGGATGTTGCTGAGAACCTCCTGAATCCATGCCTCCAAGTCCTCCAGTGTGCAGGGCTTTGTCCTGTACACCTCCTCCTTTGCATACCCCAACAGGAAAAATGAAGTGAGATCTGGACTTGTTGGAGGCCATTCATGAGGTCCACGTCATCCCAGCCAACACCCTAGTAAGAGTAAAATGAGGTACCATGGGGTGGTGCTCCAGTGATACTACAAGTTCTATAGCCATTAAATATTGCCTAGTTAATTTTCACCCACCCTGTATATTTGTTATGCAGTCAGTGCAAGTACAGTACAAGAGACCATGCACTTTGGGTGTAAGGTGTGGCATATTCATTATTCCCAGTCAATCAGGGACAAAGTGACAATAGCCAATCAAGAGGGTAGGTGAGCTTAATGATGGAGAAGATGTCAGTTTGTGCTTTTATTGTAAAGGTATTATGCTGCCCTGTGGTACAGCATGAACAGAAACACAACTTTAGCAGGGGAAGTTGTGGGAAGTATGTATTACCTTTCACCCTCCTTGCTTGGTAGCAACCTCACGAAAGCTGTAAGCTGGCTGATGGATGGGAATTGGAAGGTCATCAAACTGAGAAAAAAAATGTATGTGTAGGTCATAAAGGAAGTAATGCCATGCAGGGTGCAAGGATATCTTTCTTCATAAGGAAATTAATTAATTGTCAAAAATAGAATCAA
>JAOTRS010000031.1:9685841-9697748 GCA_028565755.1 Dinotopterus cunningtoni
CACACACACACACTCGCACACACTCACTATACACACACACACACACTCGCACACACTCACTATACACACACACACACACACACACACACAATCACTGAACACACACCATTATGTCCATTGCAATTTTTCTGTAACCAACTTGCTGTACAGTATTGACCATGGTTATTATATCGCAATAACCTTTTTGCACGTCATTCACAAAAAGAATTTGTGTAGTGTCTTGCACTTTTTTAATAGAAATCAAACGGTCCCATGCTGCTTGCATGCACTTGCGCACATACACTTTATGTATTCCTGGTTGTTTTTACAGTTAATAATGTTAGATGTGGCCTCATGTGGGTCTGGATTGTTCAATGTAGCACTATGTTGCTGTGGAAACATTGTTTCATTTCACTGTGCACTATACCTGCTGTATTTGGTTAAAATGACAATACAGGCCACTTATATAGTAAGGGAAAGGCACTATCTGCTCTCTTTTGAGTCAGTAAGCTTACAGATGCCCACTATTGGCTAATTCCACTGTGATTGACAGGAAGGAAAGAAAAGGCCATCTGCCCAACCAGATAACATTGCCAAGTTTGGTCATAAATGGCTGTGACATTGGCAGGATTTGACATTGTGATAGTCATTGCTACATTGTAAGCTGCAGTAACTTGTAAACTAATATTACATACAGTGTTAGATATGAATTATGGTTAAATTTATGACAGGCCATGATCGATCCATACAAGTAAAAGAAAGCAAATTGGCAAACGCCTAACATTTATAGTGAGTAACATCTTTTTAACCAGACTTAATCAAAACGCAAAGAATACATTATTGTTAATTACTGTTATACTATTGTTAATCTACAGTGGGATACATCGGCCCTTTAAAATAAAAAAATACCTAAAATAAAATACCTTTAAGTGTGAACAGTGTTTTTGGGCTGTTTCAGAAACTAAGGCAAACTATAGAATGTTATTTGTACATTGTATATTATATGCTTGATTTGGCCACCTTTAAACAAAAAAATAACAATTTAATATAATTATTATATTCTCTACAAGCTCATGAAGCAGCATAATACTGCAGCCCTGGAGCAGGCAAGGTTAAGGGCCTCTGGGGCCTTACTCAAGGGCTCAACTTGGTGGAGGTGGGATCATATAACAGATGATAACTGTAAATAAATTTATCTCTATGTCTACAGTCTATCTATCTATCTATCTATCTATCTATCTATCCATCCATCCATCCATCCATCCATCCAGTATGTATGGATTGTAATATATGGTCCTGCATTTCAAAATCAAATCAACAATTTTTTTCTGTCTAAACAGCTCTGTATCGAATTAGCTTAGGCCTGAAGCAGTCAATCATGGTATTATTTGCCAAAATTATATTTACTGTACACTTATTTATTCATTTATTTATGTGAGTGTTCATATGGTAGCGTATGATCCCTGTGGTGAACCTGTACATGTCTGATGAATGTTATTTGCCTTATTTGTCTTTAACATACGGACACTGTGCTTGATACACACTCAATACACACAAAAATTATGTATAAACAAATTGGAATCCTATGAGCACAGAACATAGAAGTTACTCCCTGCCTTTCAGCTGTTCGTCTTATGTGGACTTGTCCAACCTGTCTTTTCCAAACAGTTATCAGAATCTGATTGTTTTACTAGCGCCTCCTGTGAATCCCCCACCCCCACGCTGGCCCTGTCACTATATATTACTGCCGTCCCGTCTCTCTTCGCATCTGTACAGCTTACGCCAACGGCTGTCTGAAGCTCAGATCAGCTCCTGCTGCCCGCAGCTAAAACGATGCTGACCCGTGGCCCTTTTTGCAGCTCCATTCTCCACTTTATTATCACGCACATGAGTTCTCATCCTGGTTAGGGTTTCCTTATGGATGATTTAGTTTGTTAATTGAATACCTTTTTCTGTTTAACAACTAAGTGGGTTTATAATAGGAAACGGACGGAGGAGGAGGATGCATGAGTTGTTCGGTGCTATTGACACACCAATTTGTCATGTGTCCTTGCCATCTACTTGCTGTCAGTTATGTGTGCATGATGAAGCAGAGTGCATCATGTCCTCTCCTTCCTCAGGCTGTGGTGACATACTTTGGAGCATCAAAGGCGCAGTAGTGTGTCATGAGTTGTCCTTGTGCTATTCTTCAGATGAACAGTAGATATCACTATAGGTTTAGGCTTTCAAAAAATAATAACAAAACAGTGGATGTGTTTATATGATGTAATCTGTATTAGTGTGTATCTCTTTGAGTGTGTATTTATACTGGCTTTATGGTTCAGCTTTGCACGTGGAGAACTGCTTGTTAGGCGCCAGATTGATGAAGGACGCCGTGGTTTGACTAACGACACTTGAGGCGGCTTTGCCACTTCGCCTCTGGCCAGCACTGAGTGACTGTTCCTACAGCCTCCATTACTCATGTCACACTCTGTCATCGTGCTAAAGCTGGGTTCCTGGAGAGACTCACTCATGCTGTGCACAACAGGAGACTGGGTTTTGACATTAAGGACAAGTAGGTAGAAAGGTCACAAATTCATGTCCATTATTTTACAGTGAACCAAAATTAAGTCCAGAAGCTCTAAGGATTAAGACTAAGCATTAATCTAGACACATCAGAAAGCATGGCATTTCTAATAAACATTTTCCAACTTGGAATTGGTATAGACTATTTTGGAAACAAAAAAAAGTACTTTTTTTTTCTGTGTGCTCTGTGAGTCATGTGACCATATTTAGCTTTGTGTAATAATGGTGATGTAAGTGTTATTTACAGTACTTACATACATGATCCCAGGATAGATTCTGGATCCACTGAGACCTTGACCAGGATAAATGGGTTTACCAAAGATGATTTAATGAATAAATGATTATCACAGCATTGTTTTGTAGAAACCACTCCAATGTACAGTACATCTACTAAAAACAAACATACTGTATATTTGGTCTCCTGTATCTGTTATGAAAACTTCCAAATCTTTTCAGGAATCGTTTTTTTACCCCCATAGAATCCAGTTACACCAAAAAGTGTTTTTAAGATCCAAACATTTTAGTGACAAATATCATGCACACAAACACTTTATGTACGTCGATGTTGCAATTTATTTTATTTTTTTTGTAAATCGCTTAAACACATCCACTAAGTATTATATGTAATCTCATATGTAATCTACAGAGGAAATGATTCTGGCACAGCCAAGTTTTCACAACACTTTTATTTTGGAAATATTTATTATAGAGGCTAGCATGGTACAGGATCGTGTTTTCTGTTTTGTGTTCTTTTGTGGTATGCGGTTTTAGTAAAAACGGCTTATGGCGGGACTTTTTACTCTCAAATACCGAGTTATATAAATATCTTAATTTTTGCTAACTTTGAAATAAGGCCAGTAAAATTATGTAATCATAAACTAATGAAAAATACAATTAACTAAAAATAAAATTGTTGGGTAGGTTTGATTCCCGCCTTGGGGTCTGTGTGCATGGAGTTTACCCTGCTTCATGCCCTAAGTCTCCTGGGATAGGCTCCAGGCCCCCCGCAACCCTGTACACAGTATAAAGCAGTGGTAGCTCAGAGGGGCTAGGACACTGAGTTTCTAATTGGAAGATTGCCGGTTTGATCCCCGACTCCACCAGGTTGCCATTGTTGGGCCCTTGAGCAAGGCCCTTAACCCTGTCTGCTCCAGAGGTGCTGTATGACGGCTGACCCCAGTTACGCTGAGATATGCGAAGAAAGAATTTCACTGTGCTGTAAAGTACATGTGACAAATAAAGGCTTAACTTAAGTGATGAATGTTAATAGTAATTCAGGTTCATATCAGATCACATTACTATTGTTGATAATTTTCCTAAAACAACAGGCCCTGAACTGTCTTATTCCTTACTTAATACTGTAATATTACAGAATATTCCATCTATCCATTTAGGAACCATGGAGGCCAATGTGACCATTGAATTTATTCCCATTTTTACTGTGGTAGGACCTCTGGTCAACATTCACACACAGTGGATAAATTGTGTATCTTTAGCCTAAGCTGCATGTCTTTGAAAGGTGGGAGGAAACCAGAGGAAACCCACCAAGTACGGGGAAAACATGCACATTCCATGCACACAAACTCTGAGATGGGAATCGAACCCGGACCCTGGAGGTGCAAGACGAATGTGCTAACCACTAAGCCACCGGGCCACTACATTAAAAAAAAATCTATATGTAAATACGTTTGCGTCGGGCCACATTATTTTACTTATACTTCCTTTATAATTCCAATTACCCATTACGCCCGTTACAACAAATGTGGAAATTCCGCAAAGGTACAGTAATCTTCCACTAATTATAACTTCTAGTCGCAGGTTTGCTGGTAATCATACACACAGTTCTCACACACCTTCCACTTTAAACCCGAGCACCAAATCATCCAATATGGTGTAATAAAACCCTGTATCCAAGCCAATTTCTTCAAGTATGTAGCTGAAAGAAATCACCACCACCACCACCACCAGACTCGTTGTGTGTCCTCTAGTTTAATGCACAGACCAGTGTGTGTGTGTGTGTGTGTCCTAATGTGCATGTTCTATTATAGGGATATGTATGGCTCCATGCACTTGCATACAGGCTCCTCGGGAATGAAGAACTACTGGAGCAGAAAACTACGCTACATCTTCCTGCTCGACTTAAGCCACACCTCTCCACAAAGGCTTACACACCTCTGGCAGGTATTCTCCATCTCATTGTCTTTTACTTATTCATCACCTGCATCATTTAATAGTGACTAAAGATGTATGGACACTTTTTTATGTTTACATCATGATGTCATTTTTCTTCTATGCACACTATTACTTTGCAGGGAGATTTACACAGCATTAAATTAATGCATTTAGCTTGTGGGGAAAAAATCAATAAGGTCCAGCACATGATGATCAGAGCCTTTAATAATTAAGCACAAATCACTGCTTGTTTAGATCCACTAACCAATTGAAAATATGATAGAAATGACAAGGAATTACTCACTTATAATTTGACTTGCTTTTGTTAAACAGTTTCATTTTATGATCTTGATTGATACATTGTTGTACATCAACAGTAAGTATAAATTACTATACTGTAGTATCACCCATCTTTCGATTGATCGATAGATAGATAGATAGATAGATAGATAGACCTCTATCCATCTATCTAGGAACCTCTGTAGTCCAACTAGGGACCGTGGAAGCCAATGGTAACAATTGTATTTATTCCCATTTTCACAATTGTGGTATAGGTCCACCAGTCAACATTCACACTATGGGCAATTCAGAAACACCAATAATGCTTATCTGATATTCAATACAATATGTCATGTGATATTGCTTAATTAATTATAGTAGAATAGTAGTATAGCTTCAGTTCATTGTAAATTATTAGTCACTTGTTATAGTCCAAAAAAGGTGTAGTGTTTTTATGTGGCCTCAAATGCATTCCTTGAGACTTAGGACTGACTGGACATGTATTCAACCATGCACTGGTCCTGTTCTTCATGTTAAGAATATTGTTCATAGATTTGAGAATTGCTGAAAATATTTAATAGTACAAACATATGCACAACAGCAATACACAGTCATGAAGAGTTTAGAGGCCATGTTGTAAATTTGAGGGTTAGGATAAAGATAGGGCCTTCTGATTAGTACCCGAGTGTGTGTCATTGTCCAGATGTGTTCTTTTGAACTCCAGGTACATTTTATTTTTGTCATGTGACTATGTTTTTAACCTTAAACACTTTACATTCTGATTACACAGTATCATTTTGCAATAACGGCATGTCCTGGAGGTGGCGTAGTGGTTAGCACTGTCGCCTTGCACCTCCAGGGTCTAGGTTCGATTCCCGCCTCTGTGTGCATGGAGTTTGCATGTTCTCCCCATGGTGGGTTTCCTCTGGGTACTCTTGCCCTTGGTGTGTGTACCCTGCCATGGCATTAAGTCTCTCCAGGCCCTCTTTTTCAAATTTACTTTTGACTGTTGCAAAAAAGTTGACACTAAAGACTGGCAAAAAATAACTGTCATTATATTAACAATTACACACATACATGTGGTGCCTCCACCATATAGGTGTTCCTGATTGAAGTGTCCATGTGTTAGAATGAACACAGGAATACTGTATGCTTCTGTTTGTCGAGAAAAGCTGTATCATTGATATTTATAGAAAGGAAAACTTTTGTCTGGTCAATATCTGCACTTTAACTCCTCAGCTGGCGCTAGAACATGAGGTGATGCACACCACTTACTTATGCAAAAGCTCAAAGTGCTGTATCTGACTCACCTTCATACATCCTTTCTACCTACCCTCATTAGATGCATAGATGATTTTGAGTTTACGGATTAGTGTCAGAAGCACATTGCACAAACCTTGGCACATTCTTACAGCATCCTATATCTCTAATACCTGTGGACATTAACATGTGACTTATTGTAGCATTGTTCTGAACATGATGTTGGTACACCCGAGGCATGGTTGTTATTAGTGAAAGAGGTCTAAAAAAGAGGTTTTTCCGCATTCAAAAAAAAGTTTAAACTTTTGTCTTATACTAACTTCATCTGCTGTATGGCAAATCCTAATGTGGCTGGAACCATTTTAGGATTTTCCATACAGCAGATGAAGTTAATATAAGACAAATGACAACAAAGAGACTGTGATTTCTAGTGTGAGGCATTTTATTAGTGCTTTTGAAATACAGTATGCTTATAATATGTGCATATTTATATAGAACTCTTAGCCTGTAAACATTTTTTTAAAAATTGCCATAATATGTATTATTATTATTATTATTATTATTATTATAGCAAAGTCTACCAAAAATGTGAAAACAGCCCCTCTTGTGTCTAAAATACATACTGCACCCATAATAAAAGTCAATCCATGATCACCTGGAGCAGCTGACATCTCTCATCTCTTAACACTAATTTTCATTCAGTGATTTAAACACCTTTTGAGGAAGTACAGATTAAATATAGAAAGTTATCAATAATATGCTGATATTCATCAGATGTCAAATACGTTCTGCAGCATGTTTAAGGACTCCAGGGCAGGAAATTATTTTTCCCCTCATGTTTCCCCCCTCTGTGATGTAGGTACACACTTTTGAAATACATTACTTATTAATTCATGGCTTTGAGCTAAGTAATTTTGCAGACGCTCCCTTCTCGTTCTGCACCAATGCATATTTCAAAAGCAATACCCCAGCTACTGAGAGAAAGCTTTTGTTTTTGTAACTCATTGAGGTCATAAATATGTCATACGCTTTGTGTACACTATGTATGACTACACGTCATACCTATGTGTAAATGTCTAATGTATTTAGTTTGATAATTAACCATTTTGCTGATGTATATCTCACAATAGGGTAGCATGGTGTTTTAGTGGTTAGCACTGTCACCTTGCACCCCCAGGGTCCGGGTTCGATTCCTACGTCGGGTCTGTGCGCATGGAGTTTGCCCAAATTGGCCATAGTGTGTGAATGAGTGTGTGAGTGTGTGTACCCTGTGATGGATTGGCACCCCGTCCAGAGTGTACCCCGCCTTGTGGCATAAGGTTCCTAGGATATCTCACAAGATCATCATACAACTGCCTTCTGTTAAAATGTTTCTTCAAACCCAGACCTTGATACTTAAAATGTAAATGTGATATACAGGATACAATAATAGTGTGTCTAAAACAATTCTATTCTATTCTATTCTATTCTATTATATTCTGTTATATTATATTATATTATATTATATTATATTATATTATATTATATTATATTGATTGCCAAAATGCTTCTTTCTATAATCTCGATTCAATGTCATAAAAAGTCTATAGCAGGTCTTAATTTGATCCATATGCTGAATTCTATTTTAAACTCCACTTTTCACACCTTCACTGGAAGTGTGATTAAAACAGCATTTAACATGCTGATATATTATTTGTTAGACCTGACAAGCTTAATATGCGCCACTTTTTTCCCTTCTCATTTTAAGTGTAGCTCCAGTGTGTTAGATGGTAAAAAGTGGATCTTCAGGTCTGACAGTGTGTTGGCAGCGGTGGGCTTTGAAGCCGATCAGGACGATGCAGCCAGGCCCTGAAACGGGCTCAATTGACAGCTCCCTGTCTAGTAGACCAAGACAGCACTCATCCTCTTCCTACACACACATACACACATAGACAAGGCTTTATATATAAAAACAGCTACTGAAGGACTGGAAGAGGTGAATAGCATACACATAATACATACACACTACACACACACACCCATTCTACAGTCTGAGTGCTGTTAGCACTCTGAGCCACACAGAGACATCTCCCATCTAACACTAACTTCTTTCAACAACACCCTTACAACACACACAAGGGTTAAATTGATTTAGTTTAAATAGATGTGGTTGTGAATGAAAGTGGTTTAAATTATCCTGTCATTCTGCCTAAATGATTACATCATCCATGTTCTTTCAGTTTATTGGTCATGTGCTGAAATATGTATGAAGAACAACAGTGTTTTGTTTGGACTACGCATGGAAAGTCGAAGTACTTGAACTGACCTATGAACAGCTTGGAGAGTGGTCTTATGAATATACTATTCACTATTCATTATAAAAAAAAGGGTTTTATTTGTGTTTATAAGGCTTCAAAATGTTCAGGGTATTGGTGCCACAGTGGTAGGTTTATCACCTGCCATAAGGAAGACTCGGGTTCAATTCCCATCAGTGTCTGTCCCTAGCCCGGATAAAATGGCAGAGTTGCGTCAGGGAGAGTTGGCATCCGGTGTAAAAACCTGTGTGAAGTTGTGTGTGGATCAGATAGGCTGCTGTGGTGACAGCAGCCGAAAGTTCAACAACAAAAACTATTTGAAATGTTCAATTCTCTAATGAGAAAACTGTGCAGGCTCATATTGGTTTTGTTGCTTGTTTGGATTTTGTGCTTTCCAACTGCATTGGCTTTACTCTGTAAAGCCAATCCTAATGGTTTACTCTGTAAACATCCTAATGGTTGATCAGTTGACCACCTGGATCACAGGACTTCAATAGTAGTCTGGCGGTGTTTTATTAGTGGCCATGTAGTAATAAGCAGCAGATTCAGTGGACCTAATAGATGTAATGATTGATGTTGCATTTAAGGCTGCCAACAAGAAAATACAACATTATTTATTATTCATAGCAACAAAGGTTATATACACATCTTTATTCATTTTGTAATCTGGTCAAGGTTTGGTGGATACAGAGCCATTCTAGGAACGCTGGTAGAAATGCAGAAGTTGTCCTTCTGTATGGGACAATAGTCTAATACAGTTCGATTTAATTAAATTAAATTCATTTTTATTCATATAGCACTTTTAATAATGGTCAAAGCAGCTTTACAGAATCTAAATAATTTAGAAATTAGAATGAAATGTATGAGAAAATAAGCATAAATCAAAACTCACAGATTGTCCCTGCTGAGCAAGCCTGAGGGCGACATTGACAAAAAAACTACCTGAGATGGCTATAGGAAGAAACATTGAGAGGAACCAGAGTCAACAGGGAACCCATGCCCATTTTGGTGATATCAGACAGCAGGGATTTATTTGTAGTCATACTGGGCACTAAGGCTAAGTGGTTAACACTTTCTCCTTGCACCTCCAGGGTTGGGGTTCACAATTCCTGACTCGGGGTCTGTTTGCATGGAGTTTGCATGTGTTCCCAGTGCTTGGTGGGTTTCCTCCCACAGTCCAAAGACATGCAAATCAGACATGCACAAATTGGCGTTTACAAATTGCCCATAGCGTGAAGGCATGTGTGAATGTTGAAGAGAGGTCCCAACAAGGTCATAACAATAGGAATAAATACAATAGCCACAATAATCCCTAGTTGGACTACAGAGGTTCCTACTGTATGTGGATGGATGGAGAGCAGCATGTACTGTAAACATACACACACAAACCTACGGTTATGGTAGGGCAGAGAAACTCCCTGCCTGCATGTTTTTTGATTAGTGGAAGGAAACCGGAAAACCTGGAGGAAATCAATACGGACACAGCGAACAGAGACTTTAACCCGAGTTCGGGCTTGAGCCAAAGAATTCGATTCCAATAGGAAAATGCTTGATAGAATCCACCAGGCCAGTTCTAACAGGAAGCCAGAGATGACTTAAAACATAAACAGACAGTTTCATTAGAGGAATGAAAGGAATAGGAATGAAATTGAGAAGTTGTATACTTACTCACTCATCGGCTTTATCCTGTATACAGGGTCGCGGGCATGAGGCGGGGTACACCATGAACTGGGTGCCAATCCATTGCAGAGCACGCGCACACACACACACACACACACACACACACACATTCATTCACACACTATGGGCAATTTAGGAATGGCAGTTAGCCTCATCTGCATGTCTTGGGACTGTGAGAGTAAACTGGAGTAACCATTTGAAACCCACTAAGAAGTTGTTTACTGCGATACTGATATAAAAATTTACTGTATCAATTACAGTTTTGGCTTTAGAATAAGAACTTGTTTAGCTGGTTTGGAAAAAGCACCCTGTAGGCTATAAGATTCCTGTCAGTGCTTTATATTTATGAATGTAAATTATAATTTAAAACAAAAATTTAATAATAAAACGAGTAAAAAATAATTTCTTTGGTATGTTTGTGGCATTTGTTTCAAGGCTATAAATCTTTCAACACACTCAGTTCTGTTTATCATGTAAGTTTCACAGAACAGTTAAATCAACGCTGCCAGCTGGACGAGTCCATTCTAAGATGTAGGGGTGTGACAAAGGCATTTAAAAATCTCGTACTCGTTATATGTAACCGCTTTTTTGTTTGAAGTCTAAGGGTAAACGTCTCGTTTCGTATCATCACTGCAGTTTTGGATTTATTTTGAAATTTCGTTGTTTTATCAACAATTGTATGTAAAGGTAAAAGAAACCCCCCCGTGCCGTTTCGCTTGACAGTATAGTCGCGAAGTGGGTTGGGTCGGTTGAAAGTCTCTTGCTGTAAAAATGTTACTTAGGCTTTACATTAGAGAAAGTGCGAGCCCGGGAGTGTAGTGACGGCAGCGGTGTTTGAAGGACCGTGTGACAGTTGCCATGCGTAGTTCAACAAGATAAGGAAAATTATCTTTTACTTGACCTAATTTCAGAGTGAATATATAGCTATATATTTTTGTCCCGAAGACCGAAGGATGCCCGTCAAAGGAGGAGGAAGAAGTGCGTATGCGAATAAAAACCAGAATGGAGGAGTAAGTAGACTCATAGTTTATTTATTTTCGTTAATGGAATTAAAACTATTTAAATGTATTGGTGAAAATATTAAGGTGTTTAAGTGTCTAACTAAGTCCATTTTTAAACTGGAAATGACCTTAAGCTATTTGAAAAACTTTGCTCCTGACAGTGGAATGTTCAGGCATGGCTTGAATCCCAAACCGCGTTGTATTCCCTACATAAGTGCACTATATCGAACAGGATAAAGATGATGCGTATACACAATGAAGTGACCTATACGTTTAATAGGGATGTATTTGGTTTTCAATGTGTGCCTTGTCCACCTGTTGCATTTTTCCTCTTTGGTCCAGCTATTCACCTGTTTCAGTGGTTTTCTCTCTTAGTTAACTGCTTTATCTTTAACCATCATCACACACTGATATAGTTTTATATATAAATAATTACTTTCGACCTGCATTAAACTGTTTAAAATGTTACACCTTTTTAAGGAATATACATTACAGGCCATCCTAGGCTGATATTCTAATTAGTCATGTGAGGTTCATGACTGAACAGTTCCTCTTTGTGTTAAAATGTTCTTCTTGAATTTTAAATTCGAGCACTGTGGCCTTACATTTACATTTACATTTAGGCATTTGGCAGACGCTCTTATCCAGAGCGACTTACAAAAAGTGCTTTAAAGTTT
>JAOTRS010000031.1:9708784-9723749 GCA_028565755.1 Dinotopterus cunningtoni
ACACACACACACACACACACACACACACACACACACACACACACACACACACACACACACACACACACACAGGCATGCATACTGTATACTGAGAGTAAGGAGGTTTGGTGAATCAGGTTACTGAAGTATCGGGATGCAAACTGGCTTATGTAAAAGAGACCTGCTGTGCTTCACTACTCCATGTTCTGTCTCAGCGGTCTGCCATAAACAAGGACTATTCTTTGTAGTGTATCAGGGAGAGCAGAAGTTCCTTCTGTTGTTCTGACTCATACCTGAGTTGAAGATTTAGTTTAGCTTTTTGTTGGTTTATTGGCATGTCCAAGGTACATTCCAAGCTCAAAGAAACTAAGACACTGATGTGAATTCTTACAATCATTTTCCAGAGATGGCCAGGTTTAGCTGAAAAGAACGCTTTTCTTTATTTCCTCTTTATTGGTTTAATCAGTAGGGCCTGGCCCTGGAGCTTTGTAAAGCAGCCTGGATGTAATATCTGTGAAAAGCAAAGCGACGTGCAAATAAAACTGAACTGAAATGCAAACATGCTGATGTATAAAAAAAAAAAGAGAAAAAAAACCTTTGTGTTCATTTCATGGGTGCTGAATGAACACTACAGTTGAAACGTACAGCTTTTGAATTCATAGGGACTGATTCTTTATTTTGAGTGAAATGAGAGATTTTTTTTCTAGATATAAAATGTGATCGTGAGCAAGAAGGTTTGGCAACTCCATGACACACTGTATTTTTTCTTTTCTCGTGACCTAAAAAGAATTGATCTATAGACTATTAGACTGTGTATTAATTTAAGACCATTGTTCGAAGTCATAATACAGTAGAAAAGTCTTAATGCATGGGAAGTAGATGAAGCTTGTGACGAATGCAAGCTTTTGTATGCATCACCCACAGCTTCCTAATCACAATCTGTTTTGATGAGGAACATCACGTTACATCCTCTTCTTCTTCTTATCCGTAAGGCAGAGCCATGGCGCTATTGTTCCGGTAGCATTGTTTAGAGTTTAAGGCCTGACCTATTTCTCAGTATGGGGAGTTATTTTAGTTAGGGCAAGACTAATCATGCAGTAAAGTGGCAGCCACTGCGTCAGCATAATTAGAGCGAGGGACTAATCACATGACCAGCATTCGTCTGGTCGTGTTTCTGGACCTTATACAGTTCTGTGTATGAAATCTGTTCTAGACGGTGTTTCTAGAATTATAACAGCCATTAATATGTAAAAAAAAATAAAGAAGAGTGATTTCCATACAGTGGCTGTAGGGATTGTGAGATCTACGTACTGTGAGATTTAAAATTTTTCTATCCTAGAAATGATCTTGAACTCCAGTCAGATCAAAGCATCTAAGATTTGTCCCTTTACACTGTCAGACCATGTACAAGTAATACAAAAGTGGGAATAACTTTTTTAATTAACTCCCGTAAGTCATTAAAAAAGGCACATGTTGGTAGAGTACAGTAACTCTTGTTCTCTACAAAGGTAGTACTCAATATGGTCTCCATCACAAGAGATGCATTTGCGTGATTGTTGATTGTTGAACCCAACTCTCAAATCTTCTTTTACCCCTTTTTTTACCAAAATGAAGCAGGTGCTAGTTCAGAGCCGGCTCAGTAGCGAACCTCCTAAGAACTAGCTTAAAAAAATGCTAGCACCAAAAAATGTTTGCGGCAAGAACAACAACAATGGCGAACTTCAACATGGCTTTGCAAGCAGTTCTCCTGGCCTTATTACTAGAAAGCACATGACCTACCCATTGCATACTGAGTTCTTTAAAAAAAACAAAATGCCGGTCACAAACTTTAAGTTGGTCATGAAAATCCCCCCTTCCGCCGGCCTCCCACAGCCCATGACATAAACGATTCTTTGTTTTAGCCCAGCAAAGTGTTAATACTGCCTTGGAACAGGTATTTCTGTCTAAGGGCCAGTGCTTTGGCTTCCTGAAAAAAAAGGACTGGTTCGAAATTGGGAACCAGCTCTGAACTAGCTCCGGAACCGTCTTGGTGGATTTTCCACTTGGTGGAAAGGGGTATTTGGAAATCCCTTTTGTCGGACTTGAATGTCTCCCACTGCCTGGTTTGTCGCCAGTGCTGGGTTTCCCTTTTTTAAACTTCTTCATCCATCTGTGCTCTTGTCAGTGGGGTCATCTCCATAAACATTCTGTAGCACAGTTGGAGACTGGCACTTTTTGAATGACAAGGAAGTGTAAGATACCAGCTCAGTTGAAGGTGCTATCTGCCCTCTTTCACATAAATGAGCTTACAAACACTCACGATTGGCTGTGATTGATAGGAAACTGAGAGTATTCCATCCCTCCCACACAGATAGCATGGTCACTTTTGCTTCTAGCCATGGATCACTGTGCCATCTTTGGGATTTGAACTCAATATCCGGACGATTGAAGGTCTGCACTTGGGACCTCCACAGTAGTAACTTTCAGCATACAATTAATAGTTAAAAACCTTGCTTATGGCTTTCTGGCGGTCTGTGGTTTGAGCTCACAACCTTCCTGTCTCAAGTGCAGAACCTTTACCGCTGAGCCACGGCCTTTGGTTGCTTGTATAATTTTTTAAATCCCCACCATTCCAAGAGTTATTATATCCAGACATGTCCAGAGTGCGATAAAGCATTCTGCAGTTTCAGGCGCTTGTGTAGGCCATATATTTTTACTGTCTGGATGTAAGTGATATACACACAAGCGGTAGACATTTGCTGTGTGAAAAGTGCAGCAGTGGGATGTCCATGTGACGAGTCTGTGATAGGTGAGAAGAGTAATGGCAGCCTTCATCACTAGGCGTGTGTTGGCCAGGAATGCCCTAAAAATACTAGCTCCTGCTCCGGCACCACCCCAAAGCTTCTCCATTTTCATCATAATAACAGCCCCTCAACCACACACACACACACACACACACACACACACACACACACACACACACTGTCAGACTGAATGAGCTTTTGGCCATCAGACCTGCATATAGCTGAGTCATTTTATTTGTTTACTGTAGAAATTTGAGTTGTTTTCGTGGTATTTGAGAAGTATTGTCAGGTGGGTTTCACATCTCAACACTGGTGTGAGAAGCTACTAGGGCACCAAGTGGAATATTTCAGGCCTGTTAGAAAGGGAAAGTTTACATCATGTGCCAAACATCTTTAGACTTTCAATCGGCTCATTTTTTTCACAGCGAGATTCTGAATGTGTTTACATTTTTGTAAATTTTTTGAGTTCTTTGCATTTTAAATGTCTGGAGAGCATTACTTCATGAAATAAACAGTTTTACACACTTATTAAAATTTCTACAATGATGTTGTAGAACTTTTAGCTGTAGGGAAGTGACGGTTAAACGAGAAAAAGTGCCAATCAAAAGTTTTTATTTATTTTCTACATTCTAGAATAATACTGTTTTTTTTAACTGTGAAATAACATATGGAATTAAGTAATTAAGTAACAACAACGACAACAGTCAGTTTATAAACTGGCTCTAATAAAAACCATCCCAAGAAAGCAAGACCAAAACTTACTTCTGCTGCCAAGGAGAAGTTCATTTATAGTTACCAGCCTCAGAAATCATCAATTAACAAACAGCACCTCGGATTAAAGCCGTTATTACGCCATTAATAAGGCTTTACAGAGCATAAGTAGCAGACGTATCTCAATATTAATTGTTCAAAGTAGATTATTGCACATCTTGGATGCATTGTTTTAAAATGAAGAAAGAAATAAAAATCTGGAAAGGCTACTAAATTAGAAGGTGTCCAAACTTTAGACTGGTATAGTACGTTCTGATACAAGTAGCAGGAGGACTGCTAGGCCTGCTAGAAACCTGGCTCATTATGGTCATGGGCCGATAGATTGGTGCATCTTTTACTCCAAAAAATTTTCCTCTTGCTTGCATTGTCACTGTGCTTTTACGTTGTCCATATAGATAATTAAATAAGATATATTAGATAGATATAGATAGATATATTAACTTTACTCTGTGTCGGTTTTGCAATTGCGCAGCTAACTGTCAAAGTAACATAAGTAAACATCTTAGTAAATTCGAAAATAAGTAAGTAAATAAATAAATGAATAAAGAATCAAGCTGCAGCTGAAAGATAGCTGAATATATCCAAAAACTTGGTAAGGGTTAAATATTTTTTAGAGCACTGTACTGCACTGTAGAAAGAAAAAAATCTGCATTTAACATGTTAGATTCAGATTTTTTACAATGCACAGTTATTTTGTACTCCATTCATTTTTGGACCGAGTGGTATTTTTGAAAGGTGAGGTAGGATTATTACATTTTTCATGATGACATATGTAAAGGTTACATACTGTACAGTATGTGAATTTAACATTTCAATGTTTTTTCGTTAGTTAGGGTTTTTTTCCTTTCTTTTTTAAACTTCTGAGCCCATCCTTACACCCCTCCATGTTTTCAAAGCTACAGCCCCAGGATCTACGACCTGTAGAATAGACTGTTTATCAAAAAAAATAAAAAGGTTTCCTTAGCCACTTATTCCAACTGTTGCTGAAGGTATGACTCAAACCGTTTTTATTTATCAGGTTCTATATATTTTTCTGATTATTTGTAAAAGTATGACACCAAATATCCATTGCTCCCCTTAAATCTTAATCTATCGTGTTCTCATGATTTAACCCACTTGAACTATAATCATGTTGTTTTCGCCTATCAGTGTTGCAAAGCGCATATTCACAAGTTCTATTTGAAGTAACTACTTTATTTTATCAAACTGGAAAAAATGTTAGGAATGTTTTTCTAAGGACATTATGAAACAGTTAAGTATTACATCATAAACATTGTTTATATAACCTTCCAACCTAATCTTCTTAAAAATTGTCTTGTAGATTCCTGGAATTTCTCCTAACCTTATCTGATAGTAGTTCAGCTTCTCGTTTTTTCCTGTCTCAGGCTTTCCAAATATTTGTGCACCCATTCTTCCTGAATGATGGCAGAAGAAGACCTCTGATTTACAATTTATTTAACTAATTTTAAAGTTAATTCTTTGTTAAAGTTAATTTAGCTTTTTAAAAAAAAAAAAAAAAAAAAAAAAAAATCATTTACACATATTGTACTGTACACATGTATTCCATTCCATTAATTCATTTTAAATCAGATAAGGGAAGCTTTTATCAGCTATCATGGCACTACTATTTTAAAAAGAGACGGGTGAGTATGTGTAACGTTAACACCTTTCTAAATTATAACATGTGCTAGCAGGAACCTGTTCACGATATCATTTACGTGACATTGCTGGAGTGCCCCTGTGACAGGCTGCCTAAGCAGTGTGTCTGCCCTGTGATTCTGATCTCTGATCTGCAGGCGCTTGTAGAGGAGAGGTATTATTAGCGGAAAGAGTAGTGAATAAGGAATGTGGATGTGTCTACTCGAGCTGTTTATACACACAGTAGAAGAGCTTTCCACATCGGTAGTCCTGACTGACCCTCTCTCATGATCGACACAGTGTGTTTCAGCAGTCTGAATCAATGTGGAGGTAATTAGGCTGCGCCACAGCTGACACACATCCG
The DNA here is from genome assembly GCA_028565755.1 of Dinotopterus cunningtoni. Classification (NCBI taxonomy): domain Eukaryota; kingdom Metazoa; phylum Chordata; class Actinopteri; order Siluriformes; family Clariidae; genus Dinotopterus; species Dinotopterus cunningtoni. Next base: position 9,714,320 of record JAOTRS010000031.1, read on the forward strand.
TCCGCACCTCCAGATAAAGATTTATCCCAGTCAGTGGATTAAATGTGCCAGGTATCCCTTCTTTATCTAGACATTAGACTCCTAGGATGTCAGTCATACACCTACTGTAGTAGGTCTGTACTATAATAATAAGCACATCATCATTTTGAATTCAGTACCAATAACAAAACCATGCTACAGAAAAAAGTCATTTCTAATCTGTTTGAAAAAAATACAGCATTACAGATAGTACTGTTTTATATCTAAGGCTAAAAAGTGGTATTATTTGCTCATGATAGATACTGTAGTGGTGTAAATATGGTCAAGCCTTTTTTAAGCACGTGTTTATTTAACATTTATGTCTCCATGTTATCCAACATCAGCATTTCAGAGCTTTCAGTATTTTTTCCATCATGGTCAACTCTTCAGGAGTTTGCACATTTTGGAAACATAACAGTTTTTTGCATAACACCACTTTAGTCATGCCATGTACATGTAGCATACACATACAGGATAACTAATGTTGAGTGTGTAACAGTATGTGTCTAGATCTAGCTTTAACTAGTTTTTGACTAGTTTTTAGAATTTGATGTTCTACCACGATTTTTTTGAATGTCCTGATCTAGATATGTACATGTTCATATATATAGTGCTGTGCAAAGGTTTTGCGTCACCTCTCACCTTTTCTGTATTTTTAATCTAGTCTTGAGGAATAGCTCACCGGGATTCCTGAAGGACCTTTTTTGGCTCTCATTTTTGCATTTCAAGTTTTGGCTTCTCGGTCTTTGTACTTGACCAGTTTCAGAGCCATTTTTTTTTTTGTTAAGCCACACAGTGACCTACTGTATAAATTGTTAGGTTTATACACTTTGTTTTCCCATTTCTTTAATGTAATTTATGATTTCAGACACACTCCCCATTTACTCTATTAATAAAAAAGAGTTCACCATCAATAGCAAATAATGCAAATAATGTTTTAAAAATATTCTTTAACTATCCCGTAAAAAAAAGAATTTTGGACTATTTGTTATAGATAGTGCTGTTACTATTATTGCACAACTTAATACACTTAGATATCAAGACGTAGGTGTGTGCCTTTAAGTGCATTCCCTATGTGTTCCGAAAAATATGACCATTTTGCCAATATTTACTGGTTTATATATTTACCATGTAAATTCTTAATAAATCAAAAGAATACCTAAATAAAAAACAACTTACTGTCCTATAAAATTTACAGAACCATAAATTTAATATTGTATCTTACTGTGTCAGAGTATCTATTATTCATTTGCGTTGTGTTTAAAAAGCGAGGCCAACATTCATTTAGGTTATAAAATTTTTAATTACAATTAGTTCAAGATTCTTATGCAAAAATGTAATTAAACAATTTCAGTCATAGTGGGAATTCTCGGGAGCCGGCAATTAAAAAGAGTCACCACTGAATCCGTATCTTATTAAAGTTCTTCCCTGCCATCCTGAAATATTACCCTTCGCTTTCCATGACAAATTAAAAAATAATGCAGAAGCAGCAGAGACGAGTCTGATGCTCATCCACAATTAATTAACAGCAGCCCGCTACAGAAATGTCACAAAGCGGCTACAGTGAACGCTTGAAGATAAACTCTTTCGAAATTCATTTCCAAGTATTCAAGTACTGTAGGTGTTACATCAGCACTAGGGAGTTTCTTGTGTAGACTCAGGACAACGATGTGTCTGTAGAGACACGATGAGTGCATCGAAGTTGAGCAAAGCTGTAGGTAAGGTGTTGTACAAACAATTTATCTATATTGGGTAATAATGGTTATTAATATCTGTTCCAAATCGCATTAGCTCAGGTTAATCCTTGCATTAATCTCCACTGAGGCACAGTGTATGTTTCTGCTTAACCTCTATAAGCCAGTGAGCACATCTGTGTTCTGTGAGAGAGCAGTGTGTGTGTGTGTATGTGTTTGTGTGTCATTAGTTGGCAAAGCTCATCATTCTCTTTCGTCATGGCTTCTTATTGCATTCTGCGCACGATAGTGAAGCCTTTGTTTGGAGGCGTCCCTGTTTAAGGGAACAAAACAACGGCCATGTTTGTGTGATTGTCACCCGTTGTTTTTTTGCCAGTGTGAAGGCTTTCTCTACTTCTTGGCATGTCTTTTGCGATGACAAGCTGAGCTCGCTTTGCTTGGTGAGCAGAAAGAATTGATATGAAATTTTAACTCATATCTGGTGACTACAGGAGTATGTTAAATAGGCATGCCTTTTAATCCGATTTAATGGATGTGTTTTGTCCATTCTGCACATTATAGTGTAGTTTATCTCTCCTGTATTTATTCTGCTTTGTCACGAAATGCTTTTCAATTTGTGGATCCTTTGTATTTCTGTATTTTCTCCATAATCTATTCTTTCCCACCAGCCAGATTCCCTCTATCATACAACAGCCACCGACCGGGGAGGGTGAGGGCAATCAGGTAAAGCCAATCAGCTGCATCTTTTTAAATGCAGTGTTATACAGTACATGTACTGTATAGTGTAAGACATTTGAAGGAAAGCGCTATCCTCCCTCTTCTTCATACATGAGTACAGAAACCATCACACACACACACACACACACACACCTGGACAGTCATGGGGTCATGAATGAGTTGTATGTCATCAGCTGTGAGTGAGGTCAGACACGATGACTCACCCTGACCAGGAACTTTGCATTACAGGGAAATAGGGCCTTTTATATTTATGCATGAGTGTGTGTGTGTGTGTGTGTGTGTGTGTGTGTGTTTTCAGTTTCTGGGAAAAAGACAAGAGTTGCATGAATCAGGGGAGTGTGTATTTTTTAGAATACAGGGTGTGTGAGTTGGGTGGGGTTGTGGGGGGTATGGGGCGTTGCTCAGAAATGTGGTCTAGTGCAACTTGGAACACCAAGACTTGGAATATTTAGGTGTACACCATAAAAAAATCAGCTGTGTACAGTTTCCAGTCAATCACATCCATTTGATTTCCTTCTGATTGACATTTTGCTCCCTGTAGCATGTGCATTAGCCCACTAATTAAAAGCCTCTAGAATAAATTAAATGAGATTTTGTGGCAGATACTTCATTTCCTGATTAGTCCTCATGGCAGTGTGATTCAGCCCTGATGCAGGAAGTCAGGAAGTCATCAGTTGCCCCAGACTTCTGTTTGTATCCCAGTGCTGAAATGTGTTAAAGGGACATGAGCAGTTTTTAGATTTACATTCTATTTAAACAAGAACTTTGAACTTTGAATTGAACTAAGGTAAAAACAATCATGTCTATAGCTTGGAAGAAATGCTACATTGTAATAAGTGTGATGTGTGATTAATAACAACTGATGCACACATAAACACACACGTAAACACCACTTTATCTACTATATCAGTACCAGATTCTGACCTCTCCCTGTCCCTTTTGGCATGCGTGCATTCCAGACAATGGGTGTTTGTTGCCTTACGGCTACTTTTCAGTGCTCTCTTGGTTGGATGGTGAGCTGCTTTCTTTTTTACACAACACTACACCTCAAAGCATTTAACCGTTCTTCACTGGACACATAAAATGCTACTTTTATGCTACTTGACCTCTCACCCCACATTGTGTACAGTATGTGCAATGTTGTAGATTTATTTATTTCTTTTTGGTTTTATAAAGAAGCTTATGATTAAATGCTTTGACTATTTGCAGTTTAAAAGGATTGTTCAGTAATATATCGTCAACTGAAAGGATCTTTAAAAGGAGTGTAGATCAGTAAACATTTGTGTGACTGCTGTTCATTCTTTCATTTGTTGCCCTGTGCTTTCTTATCTCAACTGATAAGTAACCCCAAGCTTGGGAAAGAAACTATCCTTTTTTTTTTTTTTTTGAGTAGAGGAAGCATTATGTTTTTGTATCTAAGATTCTCACTGGTGCCCTTATCTCAAAAATGTGTTGTTTGATGTTTGTAGGGTTTATATGATGTTATCACCGTAACCAGCAGATAAACCCATTAGATTTTAGAATTGATCCAAACAGGGTCAAGGTCACAGCAAGTTCAAATGTGTGGACACCAGGTCTAGTCCTTCTTGGTATTAATTCATATGGGAGACTATCTTTAATATACTTCAAATATAGTCTCCCATATGAATTAATACCAAGAAGGACTAGACTTGGTGTCCCTTTTGACATGCTTGAGTTCTGCTTGTTTTTTTTTTTCCAAAGGGTCCAAAGTCCAAAGGGACCCTGTCCAGTCATTCACTTTGACGGGAAGTTGGAATAATACTCCTATATGAAGTTTGACTAGTCCCACCCACTCCTATGGGAAGTTTGACTAGCCCTATCTACTTCTATAAAAAGTTTGATTAATCCCTCCATGTCTAGTACAAGGTTTTTTCTAATCCCTCCTATTTTTACAGAAAACTAATTTCTCACAAAGGAATTCCCACTATCTCTTGTAGAAAGTTTACCTAGCCCCACCCACTCGTATAGAAAGTATGACTAATCCCACCCACTATGAGACAGAGTTTGACTAGCCCCACCTGCTCCTATATAAAGTTTGACTGATCCCTCCCACTACCTGTAGAAAGTTTGACTAATTTCTCCCAGTCTGACTAATCCCTCCCACTCTCTGTGGACAATTTGACTAACCACTCCCACTAGGTGTGGAAAATTTGACTAATCCCTCCCATTACACATGGGAAATCTGACTAACCCCTCCCATTCTTTGTGGAAATTTTTTACTAATTTCTCCCAGTCCTGCAGGAGTTTTTTTTTTTTTAACCCCCCCCCAATCCAGTGGGCAATTTAACTAATCCCTCCCACTCCAGTGGAAAATTTGACTAATCCCTCCCACTATCTGTAGGAAGTTCCACTAATTTCTCCCAGTCCTGCAGGAGGTTTGTTTAATTCCCCCCAATCCAGTGGAAAATCTGACTAATCCCTCCCGCTTTCTGTGGAAAATTTGACTAACCACTCCCACTATGTGTGGAAGTAAAACCATGCGCACCAGTCATTGAGAGATACAGTATTTGCCCTCATGTGCATCAGATTCCTGAACCCAGTTCATCATCCATCTGTTCGTGTAGTTCAGGACAGTTTAGGACACAATGAAATCCCAGTAATATTGCTTGTGTAAGGATTTATTACACGTGGTATAGACTGGTTGTTAAAAAGAGCAAAAATCTTAGTGCAACTCTAGGAACAGATGATTTTTTTGAGACACCAGCAGATGAAATGCTGGTGTCTCGCCCAAACAATATTTCGTCCGCATTCTTTATTTCTGTTCTAAATAGTGACAGCTACTGTAAAAGCTTTAAAACAGCGGGACACTTTGAAGAGTAGGTGCAATGTGGAAATATTAGAGTGTACACTAGTGTGATGCAGATAACGGCATCTACATACGGCATCTACTGCAGATCAGTGGGAGATAGAGTGTAGGGAGAGAGAGAGAGAGACAGAGAGAAAACGTGTGAATTGTGTATGTCTGTGTGAGCCTGAGTAAGTAAAGACATGTGTGTGTGTTTGTGTACAAGTATGTAGGCCATTATTGTATTTAGATTACATAACAGTCGGGAGCAGAAAGAGGAGAGGGAGAGACGGATGCAGATCGGAGATAAGAGTCCTCTCCACGCTGTGTGCGTGCGAGTGTGTGTGTTTGTGTGAGTCAGGCCAGCAGCCGACAGACGGCTGAGCTTGGCTCGCGGACCAAGCCATGAAAACGGCGCTGTGCCGAAAGTGGGCGCGCGCCGTCCGATCACTCAGGACTCGCCAAGGCTCTGTGAGTTTTATTTTTAGCCTCCCCGCCTCCCTCCTTCCCTCCCTCTCCTTGCCGATCTCACCCTCCCTTTCTTCCTCCCTCCTCCCTCTCCGTCTATCTCGAGCTCCTGATCGGCTCCGCCACAGCTCCTAATGAGATTGGAGCACGGGCGGCCATGGGGAGAGATGAACGTGGACTGGCTGCCATGGAACTGCTGCGTGTGTTTGCGGAGAGCCACGGGCGGCCGGAGAGTGCGTGTGGAGGTGCGGGCCGACAGCCGGCCGCTCAGAGACGACTCCATCATCCTCTATGCCCCCAGTCGGGCGCCACCATGCCTGTTCAGACTGGTGGGGGCGTAGAGAAACAGAGAGAGAGAGAGTGAGAGAGAGAGAGAGAATAGCTCCTTCCTCCGGGGATGATAAAACCCTCCTCAGGCAGCGTCTCCTCCTCTCCCCTCCCCCTCATAGCAAGTTGATTTGTGCGGAAAGTGCTTTTTGATGTGCTAGTCAATGCCGCTCTGGAGTTTGCCACGAGTGTCTGTGTGTCGGGTTACGTGTGCATTGGAAAAGTAAAAGAAGGCAAAGAGATTGCTTGTTTAACCACTGTTAAACTTAGTTGCGTTGTTCTGCATGCAGCTTCTGGTTGTTTGCCGTGTTGGAATGGAAACCGGGCCGCGAGTGAGGACAGAAATGACTCAAGCATGTGTGTATATTGCGGGAGTCCTGTGGGAGAGATCTATGTGTGTGTAGCATGGAGCAGCGGTGATGGTGATGATGCTGGAATACAAAATGAGCTTGACTTTATGCATGTTATTATTAGAGTGTGTGTATATGTGTATGTGTGTAGACTCCTGTCGCATAGCGCACAGTCAGATTCTTCCTCTGCCGTGATGCTCTGTATATGTGTGTGTATGTGTGTCTGTGTGTGTGTGTGTAGGATTTGAACTCTGACACTGTAATACTCTGCCTCTGCAGCTCCTGTACTCTGGCTCTGCCATCCATCAGTGTCGTGTGTGTGTGTGTGCGTGCGTGTGTGTGTAGTGTACTTTATACGGTGAGTTTGGACTGAAACTCTGCACTGCACTGCTGTGTGTCTCTGTAACGTGACTGTACTCTCACTGCCATTCAGGTGCTGCAGTTGTGTAAAGTGATTCCAAGCTGGAGTCTCCATGTTGTGTCTGTATGATCAGTGTATAAAAGCGTTTGCTCACTGCTCGGCTTTGCAGACAGATTTACTTTATTACAATTAAGGATGCACTGATAATATCATGGCAGTCATAAATAAATCTTGTCCTGTGTGTATTGTACCTGTGTGTGCTGATGCAGATGTTGATGCAGATGCAGGCAAAGATTTGCCAAGCAGTATAGTGAAGAAGGGTATACACTGAGATCAGGGTCATTCCTTATACTGTATTTGTGGCCTTTTGGTTATTATATTGGTTATGGGGCATGCACTTTTTGTGGTCACTTTAATAGGAACACCTGTACACCTGGTCATTTATGCAGCAATGTGATCTGCTCCTGTTGTAATCTATCCGTCTCAAGATTTGGTTTGTTGTGCATTTTGGGGATGCTTAACAACTTATCACTGACATAACTCTTACTCACTGTGGTTTTTGTTTTTTTCTCACCATTCTGTCTGAGAAATACTTAAATCGACCTATCTAAAACCATCAATAACGCCATGGTTAAAGTTACAGATACTGTGGTTTTCGATTCTGATGTTCAGTGTGAGCGTTATCTGTTATCTGTAGTTCTTCATGTATGCCTGCATAATTTTACACATTGTGCTGCTGCCACATGGCTGATTAGATAACTGCAGAAACTGGCAGGTGTTTATTCTATTCCTATGAAAAAATTTATTGCACCTTTATTCCATTCTGTTAGGAAGCATAGGGACAAGATCAAACATAGCAAGATGGAAATTAAAGGCGCAAAATTATCTCTCATATCTGCAAATTTAGCAGTTTATGCTCAGCACTTTGTTTAAGGATGGACAACGTTGTCCTTTATGGTTCCTCATCAACAAACTGTACTTTTTTGTTTCGCAGTGAGTTCTGGAGTTTATAGTTGCTGGAATGTCACTGATAACAGGACCATTTTGTGGACCAGATTAAATGTAACTATAAATGGATAAAAAATACAATGTGTTGTAAAACCCTAGTTCATATCACACCATCACATTGTAGATTACACTGATCAGACATAACATTTTGACTGCTGACAGGTGATGTGGGTAATATTAATTATCTCATTGCTGTTTCACCTGGAAGTGGGACGAGATCTATTAGGCAGCAAGGGAACATTTTGTCCCTGAAGTTGATTTGTTGGAAGTAGAAAAAAATGGGCAAGCGTAAGGATTTGAGCGACTTTGACAAGGGACAAATTTTGATAGCTAGACGACTGGGTTGGAGCAATTCCAAAACTCCATGTCTTATGGGATGTTCCGGGTCGATTGTGGTCAGGACCGACCAAAAGTGGTCCAAGAAAGGAAAACCGTTTAACCGACAATAGGGTCAACAGGCTCAGTGATGCATGTAGGGAGTGATGGCTGGCACGTGTAGTTAGATCCAACAGAAGAGCTACTGTAGATCAAATTGCTGGTCCTAATGGAAAGGCGACACAGTGCGTGACATTTCGTTGTTTATGGGGCTGTGTAGTCACATTTTATCGCATCAGCGTCCATGTACAGTACAGTTACGTTGTGATCTTTTATCAGGAAGATCTCAATCACATTGAAAAACATGGTCGGTGTTAACAAAGCTACTGAATAATGTTATTATAAAACACAGGTAAATGAAATAAAAAGTTCATTAATGTGAAAAAGTCTTAAGTAGGAAATTGAGCTCATGTATTTACTTTTTAAATGCTTTGTTTTGTTATGGCTGATGTACGATGTCCTGTGCAGTGACAAGAGTGGCAAAAAAATGCCATGTTTTTATATACCGTATAACGAAAACAATTGAAAATGTTTCATTGAAAATATGAAATTGTTCTCTTCAAGGATTTAAAAGGTATAACAAATATTAGGAATGACCCTGATCCTAGTAAATCCTGTATATATTGGCTGGTATGTTGCAGTATATTGCACTGCATTTCCATTGCGTAAGAGCAGGGAAGCAGGTGTTTCCAGCCCCGATTCCCTCATGTGGAAGGTGAATTTTTAGCTTTCCCAGCTGTATATATATATGTGTGTGTGTGTGTGTGTGTGTGTGTGTGTGTGTGTGTGTTTGTGTGTTGTAGCTTTTTTATGGCCTTACACTAGCCTTGACATGTTATTTATGTGATGTTTGCTGAGAGATCCATGTTTACTGCTTGATCAGCATCAACACCCGCATGCTCTCACTCTTCCTTCAGTCTCACAGCTTTTCCACTAACGCTGACAAAGAGCTGCTCTGGTTGTACTTCAGGTGTGTGGTTAGTTATGACTAGAGCCATGGGTGATAGCAGCTGTAATGGGTGTGTGTATGAGTGGGCGAGCACGTTTCAGGTTTCTAGGTTGCTTGCTATGCACAGTTTGATAGGAAAAATTATAACAGTTTTAGGAATTTTTTTTTTGCAAGAAGTATTGCACACTGACAGAGAGAATTTTGTGCATGATATCTTAGAGACACAAGGGGGTAAAAAAACAAAAGTCCCAAATATTTTGTCAAAATTGTTTAGGTCACATGAGTGTAAATTTTGTGTGATTTTGCAAAAAGCTGTAACTACATCTGCTATAGTTT
>JAOTRS010000031.1:9728486-9743865 GCA_028565755.1 Dinotopterus cunningtoni
ACCCATTATAGGTATAAATATTCTTCAAATTAGAGTTCTATAAAATAAGTGAGATGGTAATATCCTGGACTGGTAAATGCAAACAGGATAAAGGATTGAACAAAGATCTATAGTATCTATATCCATTATGTGGCATTTTCGGTTTCAGATTTTTTAGATCTTTCTATTTTTTAGATCGATGTATCTATAATATGATAATATTAGTTCTAAAAATGCTAGAGTAGTGCGACAAAACAACAAAACATTTACCTTTTAATTCACTTTTAGTTTAACAGTGATATATTATAGTTATATTAAATCTGTATAGTATTTCTTGCTAAATAAGTTACTAAACAAAATCTTTGTGGAGTAAAAAATTGTCAAAATGTCACAATGAGACCAAAGCAGCTGGTCCAGCTTAATGCACCTACACCTTATGTGCTGTCACTCATGTATTCACAACCATAATATTCAAATAATATTCTGTTTGATAAAACATTAAGGTAATATTAATATTCTTATGTTTCTCCACAGACCTCAGGAATGGAGGAGACGGTGTGGGAGCAGTACACTGTGACTCTACAGCGGGTATGTCCTTACGTCCATTCGGTTATCTAAGCCTCACCATGCTTTATTTTTGTATATTTCGTCTACTCCGTTTCCTCAGTTGTAAATCTCTTATCAGTTTACATGTCATGCAGACATGGTGAGAGTTTCTGCTTTCCTCTTCCTGGCTGTCTCAGAGATTCAGCTCCATTTGTGCGTCCTCTCACCACACAGGAAAAGCTCCTCTGATCTTCATGAGCATGAGAAATCACCCAGCTAGCCAATAGCTTTTCCAAACACATGCACACACACACTCACAGAGACACATGCAAATACATCCATTTCCTGGCAGACTATTTCCTGCTATCTTCATGTATAGTATATAGAGGAAGTGGTTAAGCATGTTGACATGTGCAGCGGGTGTGCCACATCAAGAGGGATTTTGTTGACCAGTGCATGGGGAGGAAGCAGTCACAGGATGCAGTTTGACGTTGGTGAGGTTCGGACCGAGCAGGAAGCTGGCAGAGTTTACAGTGATTTCCCACGGCAGCTTTTAAAACCCCTATTTATCTGACCAATCAATAGTCTGCACTTACCATGGTGTTGCTGGACTGCCAAATTCTGCTCCTCTAAAACCAACTCTACACTTGCTCTCATTTAATTGACCTATGAAAAATTTGTCTCCTTCCATACTGTGAACACATACATAAATGCCTTGATCAAGGACATGATGGAGGAACAATCGGGGGCTCTAAAACCGCAGCTACTTGGGTACTTTGCTGTGGAGCAAAGTTTGGACTTGAATCAGTAGCTTAGTTAAATAGATAATTTTCTGATTTAACACTTCTTCTAAGTTCATTCAGCATTCATTCATCTTTAGTAACCAGGGTTGTGTTGAATCAGGAGATTAGGCCAGGACCTGGGTTCAATACCTTGGATGAAATGCCAGTCCATTGCAGGGCGGTTCTTAGAAACTTTTTTGGGAGGTGGGTGGAAACTTGAATATCCATATAAAAAAAAGAGACATGCCAAGAACATGCAAAATGCAAACAGGAAAACATTAGGGACTCTGGAAGGGTGAGATGGAGACACTTGCTGTCCCAGCATGCCGCCCTTAATTAAATCATGGGTGCTACTGCAAGGAAACTGCCAAACAGTACTAGACCATGATTCTCCAGGAGAAGAGTGGTGTATGTACAGTATACCTGGGCTCTCGTTAGCCCATGAGAGCCCAGACCGATTTCTCCTTTAAGGGACATTATGAAGGATATAACACAGACCAATTAGACAACATTTTAAAGGACGTCACTTGGCATTTTCCCCTGACGACTTTTAAGAATTAAAAGCTGTATGTGACATATGTTTTCTTATTTCGTTCAGTCAGAGCAGGTAAATATAAAATATAAATCATTATAATTGTTCAATAGAAAAAAAAAGTTTTTTAAAATTAGCTTAGGGACTCCATAAGTTAATGTCGAAGATAAAGCCGAATAAGGAACTTTCCTAAACATTTAAACAGTTTGTGACACCTGTGTCACTGTGGGCTCTTATAGGCTACCTGGTTTGAAACTCAAATTTCAAAGCAATAAAATCCCAGCGTTCTCTTCAACATCATACCGTACCACCAAAGTGGTACAGTATAATGTACAAGGATTTCTTCCCTGAGCGAATATTTTGTTGCTGGTTGTTTAAATACGAGGAAAACTTAAATTCAAAATCATGAACCTCATATTTACCCACTGACCTATTGTACACAAGAGCATTGAATTTTCTAGCTAAAAGGTCTAACACGATTGCACTATTTACAGTCCTCCAAATCTCCCCGTCATGTTTTCTGTGACCTAATTAAGCTTGGAGAGATAAGTTTGGGTCTGGCTGAGACTAATAGACAGTCATTATGCTGTATTTTCCAGCGTACAGCTCTAAAATTATACCACAATTAGCTTGCTGTAGGCAAAGAGGCTGTTTGTTAGAAGCAAGGCAGTGATTGAACGCAGGCCAGAGCTGGGTTTTGTATCGATGCCACCTTGCTGTGGGTTTAAACAGGAGATTAATGCAGCTGATGTGTCCAGATATTGCCTAAAGCATAAATCTTGTCTGCTTGACCATCACACTGCCTAACTGCCCCACCATTTCTGTTTATTAGAACTGTAACGTCTTCCTTTCTCACTGTCTTAATATCTGTGATCTAGCACTTGATCGGGGGAAGGGACATTAGGAGAGCTTTAAACCTGAGAGCAATTTTCTTCTCCTCATATTTCCTCTCTGTCTCTCAGGACTCCAAGATGGGGTTTGGAATTGCTGTGTCTGGTGGCAGAGACAATCCCAACGTAGACAGCGGTGAGACGTCCATCATCGTGTCCGATGTCCTGCAGGGAGGCCCGGCTGATGGCTTACTGTTGTACGTCACCTTCTCGCTCTTTCTCTCACACATTAGTAACATTAGTCTTACCTCTTAGACCTGGGCAACTCCAGCCGGGTATTTTCTGTTTGCTTTGAAATAATTTAATTGCATGTTTTTGTGCTGTTTGGCAGTGAAAATGACCGGGTTATACAGGTCAACACCATTCCCATGGACAGCGTGTCTCATTCCTTTGCTGTACAGCAACTTCGAAAATGTGGAAAAGTGGCTAAAATAGTGAGTTCACTTCTAACAAACTTGGCTTCTGACTTCTAATCTTCATATTGTTTGAATGTGTTTTATATTGAATTATCTTCTTTGGTTTCTTACAGACAGTGAAAAGGCCTCGCAAAGTTGCTGTACTCAAGCGCCCCCCTTCCCCGGACAGGGACAGCCGGGACTACAACCTACAGTCCAGCTATTACCCGGAAGACAACCGCAGCACACACAGTGACACAGATTTGGATTACTCCAGGGGTAACGGTGGACTGGGCTACCCTCGTGGACCAGAGCGTCAGCGTGGCACTTTGGAGCAGGAGTACCGCAGCAGGGGGCGCAGCACAGATAGATCACCCAGCCCAGATAGGACCTACCACAGGGACGGGAGCCGGGGACGGAGCTTGGACCGCAGCGTCAGCCCTGAACCACGCTACCATGGGCAGCAAGGCCGTGGCCACGGGACTGGTTACAGAGGAGGGGGCAGTCCTGTGCCAGGATATGACACGAAGATGATAAGGAGTTACAGCAGAGATCAGTTGCATGAGGACTCGCCGTCACCTAGTAGGGGGCGTGGGAAAGATCAAAGCTACCACGAGCCGTTGGATCCTCCAGTCAGTGTCCTGCTTGTGAAAAACAGGCCCAGTGAGGGTGAGACTTTACCTTAATATTTAACTTGGGTCTAGTCTTGGAGTCCTGTGAATGGCAGCTAATTAGCTAAGGATGTGAATTATGACTATAATGAAAGTAGTCTTCTTTTTATCAGGCTTCTAGTGGCAGTTTGGCGTTTGATGCTTCTAAGACTTAGCAGGAGCTAATCTTCAGACTCTTTGTATGCTGGATCAGGTGTGTTATAGCAGAGGATATGCTGAGCTATGCAGTCATATGTCCCTAGGGAACTGGGTCTTTTATTTATGAGGAACAGTTTCACGGAGTAGGTTTGCAAAGGTGGTTATTACGCAAGTACTCGCTCTGGTGTCCCTCGCATCTGGGTAGTGATTTTTATCTCAGCTGGAAATGAGGATATTTTAATGTGATTTATTTTTGGCTGAGCGATTGGCAAAAGGAGATCTCATCTTATGATTCTGCTTATAACACCTCTGTCTTCTCTCATCTTTTCATCAGTGGTTCACAGCATGTAGGCTGAGCCACTGGCCAGATACTCAGCATTACTCCAACTCATTGTGGCTGTAGAAAAGGCTACTGATTTTTCAACCCTCACATGGACTCTAAAAGAACTCTGAAGGTTGTGTACATTAAACACATGCAAAGTCATCGTTAATTCGAATAAGAGACACTTCGCACCAATAAAGGAAATAAAGCACCCAGACTCTATAATATCTTTTATGTGTGATTTAAGAGCAGGACATGAACTGTCATAGCTGAATTGTTAACAACAGCTTCCTAACATTTTGTTATAGGTTTATTGAGGCAGTACATGCATTTTGGCTTGATTTGATTGGCTTTCAGTCCCTGGCTGTCTGCTGGACTGTGATGGCTTTTGCCTCAGGGTTTGCTGTGTTGTAGACACGTTAAGTCCTTAATGAGGTTGAGGTCAGGGTGAACCAAACCGTGAGTAACTAAATTTTCAGTCTTTTCTTACAGAGTATGGTCTTCGGTTAGGCAGCCAGATTTTCATTAAAGAGATGACCAGGACTGGACTGGCTGCCAAAGATGGGAACCTCCAGGAGGGTGACATCATCCTCAAGGTATAGTACTGTACCTATTAGACCTGTAGAGTCATTTTTCTGTCTTCACATCATTCTTGGTGCAGTTATTTGCGTGTGTACAAAAAAAAAGCAACTTTTATAATAAATATACAAATCAGTGGTTATTGTTCGAAAACACATGATTAATGTAATATTTTGAAGGCAAAACTCCATGAACCATGAACTATATAGGGACATACTTTATTAATCTCAAAGAGATTATGACCATGAGTATATATAATTTTTTGACCATGAGTATATATCATTTACTATATAAACTTTGATCTGACTATTCTCATTCCACACTTTTTAGCTTTGTGTCCAATCTAGGGCCACTCCCAAATGTGGATGAGGTCTTAGACCATGCTGATGTGAATGTAGCCTGTAATAATAAGCTAAGATGTACGGATTTAACATAAATATGATTCAAGTGTTAGAGCTCTCTATGTAACATCTGTAACAAGAGATAAAAAGTATGACCTGATTGTGTAAATATTGATTGGCACAAGAGAACTACACACATATACTGATAAAATTACACCTGTTAAGTTATCTGGGAATATGAAATTTATGCACACACACACACTGGTCAGTCAAGAGAAAATCACCTGCCTTATATTGTGTTGGTCCTTCTTGCTTTACCATAACAACATGGAACCATCAAGGCATAAACTCCATAAATCCGCTGAAGGTGTGCTGTGGTATCTGGCGTCAAGCTGTTAACAGCAGATCCTTTAAGCCCTATAACATGCATTCAGGGATCAGACTTGTTAGTCCAGCACATCACACAGATGCTTCATGAGAATGAGATCTGGGAAATCTGGAGGCCAAGAGGCCAAGCACATTGCACACTGGGAAATCTGGAGGCCAAACTTATTGAACACATTGAACTCTTTCTCATGTACTTCAAACATTCCTAACCATTTTTGCAGTGCAGCAGGGTGCATTATCCTGCTGAAAGTGGCCACTGCACTCAGGGAATATTTGGTCAGCAACACTTTTTGGGTGGTGCTTTGTGTCAACGTAAAGCACCCACCTGAATGCCAAGACCCAGGTTTTTTTTTCAGCAAACATTGCCCAGAGCATCACACCGCCTTCTCCCATAATGAATTATGGAGCAATCTATTGCTCAACTAAGTGAGACACACGCACCCAGCCATCTGCATGGTGTAAAAGAGAATGTGGTCCATCAAACCAGGCCAAGTTCTTCCATTGGAGACAGAACAGCATGGACACCCTGACCAGTCTGTGGCTATGCAGCTTAAAATCAATCAGTGTATCATGTTGGAACGTTTCAAACTGCGATGTGCTGTGTGTTGACACCGTTCTGTTGGAAACGGCATGAACTTTTTCAGTCATTCGAGCTACAGTAGCTCTTCCCTCCCCACATGCATTAATGAGCCTTGGCCGCCCATCACCCTCTCCCCGGTTTTCCTTCTTTTGACGACTGCAGACTGGGAAAATTCCACAAGAGTTGCAGTTTTGGAGAGACCCAGTCATCTATTCATCACAATTTGGCTCTTGTCAAAGACCATTTTTTCAGCTTCCAGATATAAATTATCATCGGATATGAATAATCACTTACTGACTCAATTTAATTCATCACAAGATAGACAGTGTTTCCTTTAAATCACTGGCAATATCTGTAAGTTTTCTTTAATTTGGGTTTATTATAGATTTTATAGATTTCTTTAAGCTCTTGTAAAAACAATGTACAGTTTGAAGCTCTTCAGCAAACAGGAATACTGTCTGTATTTAACTAGTTTCTTTGCTGTGGGACAGATTAACGGGACCGTGACAGAGAATCTGTCTCTGAGTGATGCGGGGAAGCTGATCGAGAAGTCTCGGGGGAAATTGCAGCTGGTGGTGCAGAGGGACCACAGGCAGATCCTGGTGCGCATCCCAGCCCTGGCAGACAGCGACTCCGAGCCTGACGGTGAGTAGAGCCTAAAGCTGAGCATTGATTGATGTGATCCATTTGGCACTAGCTTGTACTGGACCAGCGTTCTCAGTAGCTCATGAATACAGCTTCATTAGCATAATTATAATAAACTTTTATTCATTTAGCCCATTTAATACATGGAATAGACCTATAATATTTAAAGATGTCCGCACAATAGAAATACAAGCATTTGATGTGATTTTAATTCAATGTCCCATGATTTGAATATGAATTAAAAATATATGTTTGCAGGAGACAATAATTTTAATATGGGCAGATTTATCAAAATATTTTATTATTATTATTATTATTATTATTATTATTAACCAAATCGTAGATTTTTTCAGCCTGTTTTTTTTTAAATGCTTTTACTTGTTTAAAGCTTGGTACACTTTTATTATGACACTTTTTTCTTTTTTTGGTAAAAATTTGATTAAGGACGTCTTACAGAATTTATAAAGACAGAATCAAGGTGCAATGAAGAATCTTTTTTCCCTCACCGCTATAAAATACTCTGTCAAAGAACAGTTAAACATAGCATTCAAAGCTCCAGGGTCTGATTATATCACAGCACTAATGCTAATTCTAATCGGGCAATGCCTTTGATATTCTAATAAATATGTTTAAATAAATTTAAATCAGCATTCTTAGCCTGGGAATGTTTGATCTGTTCAGCCTGCTGCATTATGATTCAATATACAAAAGAGCATCAGGTTAATTAGATCAGGGAAATATCATGTGTGCGTGTTATATGCTCCATATTCAATATTTCTTGAAATAAATGACTCCGACGTGTGTATTCAAGCGTTCTCCATATCGTTCCAACTGTTTTATGGTTCTGGTTATCATTTGCTTTATGATTCTTGGACCCCCTGAGCAGGTTGATAGCCAGAGAGCTGCACTGATGTGAGAATGTATCGGTTTTACAAGAGCAATCCTATATCTGTTCTTTTTATTTTACAGATAATATGTCATACTTTTAGCAGAAGGACGTCAGAGACACTGCAGCACACACTGTCTGGTTGCTATTAATTAATCTTTATTATTGACTGTGCCTTAACCGAACTGTAAAGCTTTTAAGCTCACACAGTTAATATATTTGTGGAACTTTTACATTTGTGCACGTACATTTTTTTCTTTTTGCTTTTAACTTCAGCTTTTAATATTCATTGTAATCAATAAAGTATTTTATTCATTGTTGATTCTGTGTGGAGACTTTTTTTATTATTATTATTTTGGTTTATAAAAGCCAATAGGGAAGTATTCTGTATCTTTTTTATTTTTATTTTTTGTAATGTTATTACTGCCGTAATTATTAGCAGCACAGATAATAAGCATACTCTCATGGTCAAGCCACACTGTTGTGAGTATCATACTGCGATATTTTTGCTGTGCGTACCGTACAGTGTGTTTACAGTGCTGTTTGCACCAGTGCAATATCCAAGCTTTAGCTGTGTGCCTGGCGTTTTGGATCAGACTGTGGTTTTTGCCACCATACTCAGAGGTCGTGTTTGTTTTTGGGGCCAGGCATGTTTCCAGAAGCAAAATAAAGCTTTCTTAGAATCTCTTGAATTTTCAGTAGTGGTGGACGTCTGATAAATAGGACATAGTCATGTGACCAATATACAGTAGCATACAGTACAGTAGATGAAATATGAGAAATATAAGATTACAGTTGGTTATTGGCTATTTTTCTGCGCATTATAAAATTAACTTTGTATGGGTAACTATTTATGAGGATTTCAGGCAGGCTTTAACCCCTGACCTTTGCCAGATGACTTCCAGCAGTGTGTGTACTTGTTGTAAGCCTCTCAGTATGTAATCCCTAATTACGAGACTACATCTGATCACATGATTGGATTAATCTCTCTCTCTCTCTCTCTCTCTCTCTCTCTCTCTCTTTCTTTCTATGCGTGAGTGTGCGTGCATGTTGTCTATCCGCTTTGGTGTCCTGCATTTTCTGTTTTTGTATTTCTATAAATTATTGTTGAGTGTGTATGCCTGTGGTGTGTGTATGTAAAGGATATGTACATGTTTATACACACAGTAGTGGTGTGTTGTAAATAGCCAGACATGATAGAAGAGATGGTTTTGTTTTGGTCTGATTGTCCTGCTCTCTTATCTCTCACTTTGTTTTGTTCTGTTCTTGCGTGTATTAAAAGCTGTAATTACATTTCCACTTGACAAATGGGTGAAACGTAAAGATTTACATATCTTTGATTAAAAAAAACTTGTTCTCTCACATATAGGTACTTTTGTTTTGGAGCTTAATGCAACGACGACACTTAAACTGTTAAGTGAAACCGTTTACAGGTTTAGGGATGCACCGCTCCTATTTTTTCTTTTTCCTTTTTTTTTTTCCCTGATGATGACGTGTCAGTTTTACTGGGTAAATATGGGAATATGGTGTGGTTAGAGGTCAAACATTTGAACAGGGTTTATGTTTGTTTGGAATGTATGAAATGCTAACGATAGCTTTAAACATACAGTACCAAACATATACCTTTTAACAGAACTGAGACTTGAGTTTTACAGAAATCTGGATATAGATTTAGATCCCTAATGAGCAAACAATGGCCAGAGGAAGAAACTTTAAGTGGAACCGCCCATCCTATTCAGGGTTAGGTCTCTAGTAAGTGTGTTAAAAGGATGTACAGTAAAGTCTACGATATCCGTATGAGCCTGTCCACTGAGGATCTCTGTTCGTGGCATAAAATCAATCAGTGTATCATGTTGGAACGTTTCAAATCTGCCATTTAAGTACAATATCTACTGTATGTTCACACTCGATATCAGAGCGGTGCATCCCTGAAGTCACAAATTAATCACTGCTACTAGTGGACTCTTTATTTTCTATTTCTGTATTTTCTTATTTAGTGCTCCACTTAGGCCTGCACATGCTCTTGGCTGGTATCTTTGGCTGTGTGTGTGTGTGTGTGTGTGTGTGTGTGTGTCTTGTGCCAAGTAACAGAGTGTGTTTTAGGCACGCTGCACTGGCCACCACTGGCACTGTGACGAGCTGAAGCACCGGACATGCTCTTAGGTTCACCAGCAGCACCCAGCCACACAGTAACTTCCTCCCTCTCTCTCTTACTCTGCCTCTTATCCTTCTCTATCATCTGATAAGTATCCTCGCGTTTCTGTGTGTCATGCCATCATTCTTACCTTGCTTGTTGTATTTCTCGATTGAAACTCATACGTAACTCCTCTGGTGCAAATATCCGCTTCATATCGGTGCTGTTTGTTAACCCGTCTCTAATTAACAGGATTGTTTTTATTTATTTATTTCTGAACTACCCTGGAAAAAGTAGAGCTGTACAATACGATACTGTTTTCTGTGGTGATTGCCTGGAACAAAATAGCTCTGCTGTCCAAGACAGTTCACTGTATCCGTCTGTGTCTCTCGCACATCTCCTCACAGGGGTAACGGGTGTCCTGTTTCATCAGACCTGCCTATCTTACACACACTTCTCTCTCTCTCTCAAACATACACACACTTTCTCTGTTCTGCCTCTTTGTAACTCATTTAAGGTTCGGTCCTGACAAAAACATTACAGGCATTATCCACTTTTCTTTTTTTTTTGATTATTCTTACCCCAAAACATCACCAGTGGCAAAGGATGTGCTGGCGAAGCTGCCGCCCTGGTTCCTCATCTTCCAGTGTGTTATGACGAGGCAGATCTTGACACATTAACACAAAGTTAATAACTCTAAAAGCTGTGTGTGGGAGCGGGAACGCTAAACTCTCTCTCTGTCTCTCTCTCTCGGGGGGCCGTCTGGTGGAGGGATTTAAAAGGCTAGCATTCATAAGAAGGAATCTCACTCTCTTGTATGCGTTTGATTTCAGATATGTCCGAGATGGAATCATACAGATCATATTCACCACAAGATGACCGAAAGTCACGGCAGTCAGACATTTCTTCCCATTCCTCCAACGATCTGCCACGTGAGAGTGCCAGGTATGCTCAGTGCTGAGATTCACAATTTATTATTACAAAACAAAAAAATGATAACTTACCCAAGCTATGAATAAATAAGTAGAAATAAGGGGATTACACTAACTGTCGGTCACAGCGTGAGTAAAAGTAGGTCCCGAAAAGAAGGGAGAGCAGCTGCTTGCCAAAACTCACATTCAAAACCAGTCACGAAAGCACTTTCTGCTACGTCTGCCAACTAAAACATTATGCTGCCTGTCTCTCAAGTCTGGATCCTATATCCTTCTCTAACTCCTGATTAACGGCATGAGGAATAGGTGTGAAGCTTTCCGTTTAACGCTATTTGGGGTTCAACATGGGAATCCCAGATGTTACCTGATATTCTCAAGTGGAAATATAAAGTGAATCAACACCAAACAATAATCAATAGACAAACCAATCATAATCTTTTGATAATTAATGGTCTATGTGGAACTGTTGTATGAAAGCAATATCGCACCTGAATTTGTGCTGTTACAGTATGCTGAACGTTTCCCTGATAGCATGATTGTGATATCTCCTCTCCTGTGAGATAAAATAAACAGAATTATTAAAACTCTACAGTTTAAAATGGTCTGACTTCAGGATTTTCATGCCGCTGTGCTTCAGCTTTTCTGTACACCTCCTGGGTATTTAGTCACACATGCATGTAACTTAATGAAATAATGTTAAATTACAGTACAATTAGCTTCTAAATGTATCATGAGCACAAGGGAATTTTTACTTATTACACCAATTAATAGAATGCAAAAAAAAATCTGAGGCTGGTCTGAAATCAATTTCAACTCTTTTTCTCAATTAAACTTACTGTGCCTGAAACTCTTCTGATTACTCAGGAGATTAACCTTCCATTAAAGTCTTGTTGCTCTTGTTTCCAGAGACGAGCCCACGAACAGACTGGCTAAGATGGGTCCACCATTGTCTCCTTACAAAGTCAGAAACGAGCCACGTGCAGTGCAGGTAGAGAGAGAAGATCCACCAGAGGAGCCTCCAGGTACAGTACAGTCTGTTTCTGTAAATACAGGACAATGGACAATGTACAACAATGCTTATTCAACACTCTGAAGCTGCAGATATTGCTGGCATTAACAAAAAACTTTATATTAGATATTAAAAGAAACATTCTCTTGTTCCATTTCTGTACGTTTCCCACAATTGTTTGTTGTAGTTTTTTTTACTTTGTCCCTGAGATGCCATTTTCATGCAATCTGACACACACATGTACAGTTCAGTACAATGAGACATACACTATACCCAGAGAATATACAAAAAAAGCATTCCATTGCATTAAGCTCTGGTTACAGCATGCGTTATGCACAGTGGCCAGTCCATGTGTGAAAATGATCTCTCCCAGAAACACTCTTGCACAATTTGAGTCCTGGAATATGCCTGCGCCAACAGTAAAGAATAAATCCATTGATATGAAAACCTGGTCATTCTGTACATGCAGGTCATCAGCTGAGTACATTCTATTGCCACATACTATTGCTGAGCCTAGACCTGAGCAACTGATTTAACCCCAGATCATAACACTGCCTCCAGAGGCTTGTACAGTGGCCACTATGCATGATGGTGCATCGCTTCATGCACTTTCCTTCTTACCCTGGTGTTCCCTTCCAGGGTCAGTCGGGACTCATGAGACCACAACCTTTTTCCATTGCTCCAAAGTCCAATGTTTATTCTGTCTATTAAATTGAAGCCTTAGTTCCCGATTAGTCTCACTAACAAGTGGTTTTAATAATAAAATTTTAATAATGCACTGGATGGTTCTTAAGCCAATTCCAGTAATTTCAGGGGCAGTATTTTTTGACCAGGCTGGGTAAACCATTTTAGACTCTCCTGACATTACTTAAGATTTTAAAGTGTGGCTTTGCATATATGAATCCCAGACCCCAATCACGTATAGAGGACAGAAGAAGAGATGTTAAACCAAAACTATTGGCATCATCATGTGTATTGCTTTCCAGCACCGATCAGAAAAACACCCAGAATTCTGCTGCGGCCAAGTCCTGAGGATGAAGAGCTGTACGGGTAAGTACTGTAGGTTTACTGTATAGATTTACTGACTCATATACAAGTTTGCAGTTTGTTTGTTTTTTAAATCATCCCATCTGCTTCCTGCCTGCTCCCAATCCAGTTCTAATCCTGCCTAATCATGCTCATTCCCTAAGTGATATGTGAGCAATCCCACCCTTGTGCAAGGCCCTTAACCCTGCCTGCTCCAGGGGCGCTGTACCATGGCTGACCCTGCGCTCTGGATGTGAAGAAAAGTATTTCACTGTGCAGTGATGCATGCTGTATGTGACAAAAAGGCTTTACTAAAGAAAACTAAATTAGGAAACCCTTCTGTGAACATTTTATCATTCTTTTGTAAGTAAAATAACAGTAAGGCCTATGGTGTGACTATGTTCTGTAATAATCACTTTTCCTGTTGGTTCTTTTTTGTTCCAGTGTTTGTGTTTGTGTTAACAACCATAAACCTTTACATGCATAGGTTCAGCAGCGTGCGTGGTGTGAGCAGACACTCAATAATTCCACAAGCACACAAGCAAGTACTGCAAATGTAAAAAAAAAAAAAAAAGACATTGACATGGAGTTTAACAAATATTCTTCTTTGTACTCTGCTTATCCTCTCCTTATCACACCATGCACGAGGCTAAACCTATGCATGTGAAGGTTTATCGTTGTTGTTTATGCTTGCTGATTAAAAACCTTTGTGTCAAAGCTCTTTACATTTAATGAGTTTCTACCCGGTACACGTAATTAACACACATGCTAACAGATTGCATTTTTTTTTTCACGACACACGATCAAGAACTGGCACAAAAACAAACTAACAGGACATGTTTTTTTTTAGTACACAAACAAATATTATTACCGAACATAGTGACACCATTGTTAAGTTTAATAAGATAGAACAAGGGTTTCCTAATTTATTTATTTTTTAGTTAAGCCTTTTTGTCACATACAGTATAGATTACTGCTCAGTGAAATACTTTTCTTCACATTCAGAGCACAGGGTCAACCATAATACCGTGTCCCTGGAGCAGACAGGGTTAAGGGCCTTGCTCAGGGGCCCAACATCTGCAGATTGGTAAAGCTTGAACCACCAACCTTCTGATCAATAATCCAGGGCTTTAACCCACTGAGCTACTACTGCCCATTTAAGCTCCATTAAAAAGTCCCATGATGGTACAAAATGTTAGGGTCTAAGAATAGCCTTAAGATAAACCCTGTTAGCTAGGAGCTATTGCAACAGCATGTGCAGCAGTAAAAACAGATCCATGTCGAGGGATGTTTAATGTATTATAAGATATAGTACTTCAGATTTGACTGCTGTTATACTATGATAATGAATGAAAGCATTTCTGTTCAGTTTTTCTTGTAGGCCAGCTCAGTGTGCTATGGTCAAACATACTGTACTAAACATACTAATAGGTTTTAGTTGCTATACAGATGAGAAACCCAAGAAATTTGGTACTGGACTGATAGGAGTGTACCCACTTGATTGTAAAAAATGTTCAATTTTAGGTATTCATCCTTTTGTTCATAAGGACTATTGCATATAGATAATCTAGTACTAGCTTTACAGTCTTCTGGGCACATGGTCATGTAAAGGACTTGATGGAGGCACATGATAAAGTCCTTGATAACTGCATAATCTTCCAACCCTTTGTCACTGTCTCTCTCTCTTTCAACTACTTTCAGGCCAAATACTATGATGGTGAGCTTCCAGAAAGGAGAGAGCGTCGGCTTGCGGCTTGCAGGGGGGAACGACGTGGGCATCTTCATTGCCGGCGTACAGGAGGGCAGCCCTGCAGAAGAGGAGGGCCTTCATGTTGGGGACCAGATTGTGAAGGTACAGGCTTCATATAAGCAAGTGAAATACATTTTAGAGTCTAAATCAGACACTGTTGGCCATCCAGTCAGTCTACATTTACATTGAGGCATTTGGCATTTTACATTCAGCCCTTATCCAGAGCGACTCACATTGTCTCATTATACATCTGAGCAGTTGAGGGGCCTTGCTCAAGGGCCCAACAGTGGTAGCTTGATAGTGCTGGTGTTTGAATCTGGGACCTTCTGATCACTAGCTCAATGACTTAACCACTGAGCTACCCCTGACCTCGCCTAACACTATAAAGCAATAAACATACCGTAAAGCATCCTTTGACACGAACGTCAGATGCAGTTTGTTATAAAACTAGTTGTGATTGTCACTTGCAGGTGAATAATGTAGACTTTCGAGGAATCATACGTGAAGAGGCGGTGTTGTTCCTGTTGGAGCTCCCCAAAGGAGAAAACATCACTATACTGGCACAGAGCAAAGCAGACGGTGAGTCTTCTGCCTTCCTCACGTAGACACTGTTAAACAATAACAGTAAAGACATTAAGACTGACATACGACAGTTTTTAGACTTTCTTTAGGCCTTAGGGGAATCCCTGTACAATGTGACCCACTACATTGGTAATGCATAATCAATAGTTTCCTCTTTGAAAGGACAAATTTCACAGATTTATGAGATTTATTTACTTAACTACAGAATTAAGCATTGTTCACTGTAACATTCTAAATTAACTTAAAGTTAACTTAATTTAAGTGTAAGCGTAG
>JAOTRS010000031.1:9750227-9760434 GCA_028565755.1 Dinotopterus cunningtoni
ATGTCCAGGGTTGTGCAATCCACATATTTAAAGTGTCTTGTGCAGTGCAAATATGCTTAAAGTGATTTATTTAAAGTTCTTTGCTTGATGCGGAACAAAAATTTGACCCTTCTGAAATGGTGACTTTTTTTTTTGGCTAAGCAATATATATTTAAAGACAGTACTTAATAGAGTTTCTACATTTGATATTAGCTTGTGTCTGATATTTATTCCCCTTAGCATGCTTCTGGAAAATTAGTGATTTTAGCAGTCAGTGGAAATGTAGTTAACTAAACAGGTCAATAGGTGAATCTGCAGAACAAGGTGCTCAGATCGAACATCTTAATTTCTCTCTCTCCCCCCTCCCCCCCCCCCTTCTTGTTTCTTTACTGTGCTAGTTGTTATTGATCTGAACGCAGCCAATGATGCATGGTACGGCAGTGTGAAAGACTGCATTCGGCAGCAGCAGACTCAGGCTGTGTGGGTCTCAGAGGGCAAGGTAAACACCAGACATTGTCTTTCTCCATCATCCTTCACTTCATATTCTACTTTCAGTATCCTTTCCTTCATCTATTTCATTAACTCACTTTCAAAAAACACTAGTATTAGTATATTTTCATCATTCCATGCATTTGCTTTCCTTCTTAGTATTTGTTAGTCATATTTAGACCTCTTTTGTTTCTTCCTGTGCTGTTTACTGTTCATTTTTCTTTGATTGTTCTCTACAGCTTTGCTTTTGTTGTGTGTGTTTCTGTGTGTGTGTGTGTGTGTGTGTGTGTGTGTGGCTTGTTTTCTTGTTTGCACTCCTGTCTGTACCCAAGATCCATCATGTGTCTCTTTTAGCTGGACGGGATGGCAGAGGGAGACCTTGATCTCCACGACGACCGCATGTCATATCTATCGGCGATGAGCGCTGACTATCTGAGCATCGACAACCGTGTGACCAGCGACTACGATGACACTCCTGACGAGGGAGGAGCCTATACGGATAACGAGCCTGATGACTCGCTAGAGCGTCAGCGTGTGTCAGCTATCAGCAGATCCTCCGAACCGGTCATGCCAGAGGAGGTCTGAAAGCACACACACACACACACACACACACACACACACAGCTATACTGAACACATAAGGTTGAAAAAAAGGTTTAAAGGCACTAAGGCCATCAATTCCCTACAGTTTTACAGTATAAACACACCACTCACAAACATTCTACAAAACAAATAATACAAGCACAAATATGAGACACACATACTTAGTTTCATGGTGTTTTTCTTACCGTTTGTTTAGATCATTGTAAGCATTATGATCATTAAATCAGTGGAATACTTATCTCACTTAGTTTATTAAACTCTAGAGTAATATAGAGTAACACAGGCTCTTCTGCCCCCTCCTGTTTAATGGTTGTAATTACACCATTCCTGATTGACAGTCAAAGCATTCACAGAGAAATTGCCAAAACTTACAAAACTTCTGGAGAAACATACATCATTACCAGTTACATTTTAATGCTTAAACATAAAATACAGCTACTAATTAAAGGAATTTGAAGTGATTGTTTCGTTTTACAGCTTCACCATATGTTACTACTTTGACTAGCGCCATGGATTCTCAAGAGATGGGAAAGGTTATGAATGTGAAGCCAGGAAAATATTTTGTTAAGCAAATTATGTTGTCAGGTCTCTAATTGGACCAGAAAAGGGTAAAAAAAAATATGAAAAAGCTAGGAAAATCTGAAAACTCTCCTCTTTCTGAGCTAATGTTTCTACTCTAGTCTCCAGACTTCATAAAGGCAAGTTTAGAAAACTGAGGGATTTTTCTCTGCTCAAGTATTTCTTAAAGTTTGGCCCGGTGACAAAAAATTCCTGGGTTTAATTTGGACTGCAGTTGATGACCCCGGCTGTGCAGTCATCATGTGGTGCGTGTGTGTGTGTGAGAAAGAGAGAAAGAGTCTCTCGAAACTCTTGAAACAGACCATCCCTGAGTAATGTGTGATCTGCTGCTTGCCCTGTAGCTCTTCAGGAAGTCCAGCCCAGAGATTCGCTTCAACTCCCGCATGGGTATGGTGAGCAGAGAGTCGCCGGTTGAGACCAGCCCTCCTGTACTGTCTACCTTCCTCCCAGAGCCACCCAAGGTCAGCCGGTCAGCCAGCCCTGCAGTCATCCAGGTGAGCTGTGTGTCCCGTAGAGCAGGCAGACCAAAATAAAGGGGGAAGTGCTTACTTAGTTTACACTCTCTCCAAAAGTAAAGAAGGTGTTAAAGCCTACTGTATGCACTATTTGCTACAATAGCATATTTAAGGTCATCTGTTGGGGTAATGAATGACAAAGCTTTAGAATATTTATAAAATTCACAGTACTACATTAACTGGTCCTTCTGGTAAAAGGTAAATATTCAGATTTTTTTTAAGAAAAGGCTTACCAAGATTTTCCTGACTCTAAAGCAGTGTTCGTTTATTACTCAGGTGAAACCACTGGCTCAAGGTGAATCCCCACACGGACACTTCAACCAGCCACGAGAACCAAATGCCAGCAATCCTGAAAACATCGAGCACCATCACGTTCAAAATTCCCCCAGCATCACAAAACCTGTTCCACCTCCCAAAGCACTGAAGCCCACTTCTGTCCCCAGAGCCCCCAGAGTTCTTATGGACAGCCCCATCAAGGACCGCGAGCCTCCAGAACCGAGCCCTGAGGACCCTTCACAAAGGTCGTTCCTGGGCAAGCTGAAAGCCTTCGAGAAGATGGACCAATTCGCAAGAGCACAAAGGGTGATGGAGCTACAGCAGGCTCAGGATGCCAGGGTAAGGATCATGTGTGAAAGTTAAGTAAATTTACTTTTTAAAAGGTAAATACTAATATGAATTATGAATAATACACTATTTGTTAGTTGGAGATTGCTCAGAAGCACCCAGACATCTACGCTGTCCCTGTAAAGTCCCCCAAACTGGACCACAGCAGACCACAGCCTATTGGGTAAGAGCACTGAGTTTCCTCTCAGGAGTAAGAAATGTTTCCATGACCCAAATAAAGAATGCAGCTTTGGGACTGTGGTGTCATGTCCACTTATTCCAGTCCCTGTCCTTGATTCATTGGCAACAGTGGTGTGTTGAATGCTAGGCTAAGGCTGCATTCACCAAGACATCTGACATCCGAAAATGAAATAAAAAACATAGATAAATAGTGGAGAAGAGCATGAAACTGACAATATCAATGTAAATAATTAAAGCCCAACTTTATCTTTTTGGAGGACATAGATTTTGTCACTCTGGAGAACTTTGTGTATTTTTTCAACTTATTTAAGTGACAGGATATGTAAAAAGTGGCATTTTTGCATGTAATCATACAATATCACCATTTTCATATATCATATTGTATAGTATCGCCATGTCTAACCCTTTATCCCTGTTCACAGATCCAGCGCGAAACCAGAACCTCAAACTCCTCCCTCCAAAGTGCCCTACTTGGACAGCATCTCTGCCTGCTCCTACAAAGAGGACATGTGTGAGGAAGAATACCGACAACGGTTAGGAGACCCAACCAAACACGGCTACTATCATAACACACAAGAATATCAGGACACAGAGCTGTAGAGCTCTACACACTGTTCCACCACCATTCCACCACCAGGGCTTTCAACAGCTGCTCACGCCCAAGCCTTTCCTGATCTTTAGATTTCTGATTTAACTCCATGTGGACAAAAAGGCCTATTTGTTTATAAAAAATTCTATATATATACATATATATATTTATGCCAGTTAATTTTTTTCCTTTGTGTGGAAGGAAGGAGCCACTTTCTTGCCTATGCAACTAAGTCAGTTTTTATTCTGAGCTACAGAAACTTTTTGCCATGACTCTTTGATTTTTGCTTCATGACAACCTTAAGCCTGGCGCACGCCACCGGTCAGCTTTTTTTTCCTTTCTTATTTGCAGTTTGTTTTTTTGTGAGCCAGAAGAAGCAAAATGCCTGAAGAATGGTCTGAAAAATGCCACTCTTTGGAGTACACACTCCTCAGCCTTTGCATTCCGTCATTTCTGATCACCTGAGTGTATGATTATATAATACAATACACTGGATTTTGTTACGATGTTTTAAAGTGCCTTTTACTTTCTGACTAATACGGAGGTGTGGGGACTTGACAATCCAGACCGCTGGACAATAAATATTATTTTGCTGCTCACAAGCTTCAAGGGCAAACAGGAAAAAAGAGACGACACCAAAACCCTTAATACTGTACTACTGTTCACCTGCCACCCCTGTCTTTACTGTTAGCAACAGCCAGGAGTGATGAAGTCTGCTCAGAGTCAAGTTTCGCACAGCCTGGCTCAGGTTTGTGTGTGAGTATGTGTATGAGAGAGAGAGAGGGTTTGTCTAGAGTAATTGATACAACCCCTGGTAAGAAATACTTCGTAGCAAATAAACACATCACAGGTATAACATGTAACAATTTAATTCAATTATTGTAATTAGTGGTATAATTCTTTTTCCAGATCAAGTAGGACAAAATATGGAATCACTCTTTATCTTAAAATAAAAAAACACAAAAAAATCTAATGACATTTTTGCTCTTCCTCTGGGATTTATGGCTGCTTGAATTCGTTGATGCATGGACTTCACTAATAAAAAACATCTAAATTTTCTCCATCAAGAATACTTTCTCAAACAACAGTTGAAGGGTCAGTTTTTCATTTTTTTTTTCAATCAGATTGAAATCAAACGTCATTGAGTTCATATGCCTTTCCTAAAGAAAGTCTTTAATACTGTACTCTTTGCTCTGTGACAAGCATCATTATTATTATTATTATTATTATTATTGTTGTTGTAAAAATGACTTATTTACTATCAGTGGAACAAGAAAATGTCCAACATTTTAATGTATTATGCACATATGCATTGCCTGCAATGATTGTTGTCTTCACTGGTCAACCACATATTATACTGTACACGTGTCTGGAAATTAAATCAGAAGAAAACACTCAGCTTTAAATGTAAAGAAAGTTCCAGCATCCTCTCCCTGGTCAATGCAGATTTTTGATCAATCACTAAATGACACTTTCTTCCAATCATAAACACTCTATCACTGTTTTCCTTTAGTCGACTGTTACATTGTTTTCTTCTGTTCTTCCTTATTGGGGGGGGCTTTTTCAATTTGGCTAGTTTCCTACAGATCTATCACAGTGACTCCTGTTTGTGCTTATTTGTTTTTCATTTGTTTGGTTGTGCAATTTTTCCAAGTATTTTTTTTTCCCCCAACAGGAACATTAACATATGATTGTTGTCTCATAGTTGTAATTATGCTGCAATGTCATGCAACATCGGGGCAACATGGTTTTTGAAAGTTAGAATGACTTTAATGAATTGACATGGACATAACATTAAATGAAAGACCCCAAAACAATATTGGAAATACAACCTCAAAACAACGAAATCTATGCCGCTTAAAGTCCATACGCACAACGTTTGACCGCAAAATCCTGACAAAATCTTATCGGGATAAATGATGTGATGTGTGCACAAGGTCTAGAATACATCATATCTGGTTTCACAGAACAGATTTTGGGCATTTAAGTTCAATTCAATTTTATTTATATAGCGCTTTTAATAATAGTCATTGTCTCAAAGCAGCTTCACAAAATAAAAAGGAAATTTATGGAAGTGTGTATGAGTGAGAAAAAAATGTGTTTGGATAATAATGCGATTGTGAGATTGTCCCTGATGAGCAAGCCGAGGGCGACAGTGGCAAGGAAAAACTTCCTGAGATGGCAATAGGAAGAAATCTTAAGTGGTTTTTCCCTTTTTGGCTGAATTCTGATTTGATATTGAAAGTTGCAAGTATTTTTTGACTTGGAGGGGATATTTTGTGGCACTTTTTGTTGAACAAAGCAATATACTATATGTGCATTTATTCGTTGGTTTAGAGTTGCCGTAGTAAGTCCACAGTGACTGAAAGTTTAAAACCTTCTCATGTCATCGGCTCAGTGTCGTCGCAAAAAGACATCATGGGTTAATTTGCATATTGATGACGCCAGCACACAGGATTTGCATAGCAACAGCCATGGAGGTACAGTATAATAGCAGGAACTGACATTAGTCATTTGTTATTTTTTAAGAAAAAAAAACTCCACCAAGTTGGCAACGAAAATAAATTATTATTACATTACATTACTATATTTAAGTTGAGAGATGAACATGAATGCTAGATAAAAATATTGTTTTGATGTATTTGCAAGATTACATTGGAGTCATTTGTTCAAGGTTACCTCAATGTCATGAAGTCAACGTTGGCCAACATATAATGCCAACTTTCAAAAACGACCCGATACCAAAGGTGTCCTCAAGGTGTCCCAGTGTCCATAACATTGCCAAATTAACATCACCATAATGTTTTGACAACCAACAATTCCTGCTGAGAAGTTTTCTTCTCTATGTATGTATGTCCATGTATGTTTTACTTTTATATTCCAGTAGTTGACTGGGAACTACCGACATCTTGCATCAAACTGTGTTAGATTGTTTTTCTTTTCATATATTTCTTTTCATAATGCTTTCCATTGTTTTAAACTGACAGCTCTCATGCTGGAGCCAGAGAGCCTTTCCTTTCAGTTAGTCAAGACCAACAGCTTGT
The DNA here is from genome assembly GCA_028565755.1 of Dinotopterus cunningtoni. Lineage (NCBI taxonomy): Eukaryota > Metazoa > Chordata > Actinopteri > Siluriformes > Clariidae > Dinotopterus > Dinotopterus cunningtoni. Next base: position 9,756,829 of record JAOTRS010000031.1, read on the forward strand.
TAACGTCTGTGAACTGCAGACTAATTAGCACTTTAAGAACTTGTGTCTGTAATTGGCTTGGAAATGCAATTACAAGGTGATTCCATTATTTTTTCCTTAATATTGACCGATTCCATTTTTATACCATTTATTAAAATGATAAAATTTCATTTGTTTTTAGAAATGTTTCTCCAGAGCTATAATTTCCATCTATTAAACAAAAATTTGTTTCTCATATCTGTGATGTGATGTAATTGTGAAGAAGTAAAAAAAAGTTACATTATTTTTGCCAGGGGACTGTATCCGTTGCTATACATTGTTTGATTTCTCACAACATTTCATTTAGTTTCTGTATTTCATTCTGTGTTGGTCTGTTGTACCTTCACATGTGGATTGAAAAGTGCTTTTATAATACATGAACAATGTTTTGATGGCCTCCAGTCTGTGTACATATTATACAGTAAATGCGTGCACTGACTGGACTTTAACACCAAATAAAACAACTCTACTCAACTACAGTGGATGGAATGTTTGTTATTAGGGTGATCTTTTAAAATGAAGTACAACAGCACCACTAGTGGTTGTACGTAGAAGTACACTAAATACAGTATGTGACCTTAGGACTAATATGTACACTAAGACTAATTTTTGAAACCCACTTTACTGACACATCCATAATAAGGCAGGCAGCAATATCTATTTAATGTTCTGCTTTACAAACTGGCTGGCATGTTTTGTGTGCAAATTAAATTCATTACAATGCATTTTTTATTCATATCAGAGAAAAATTGTATCAAATTGTATTAGTCTATGTTTGATCATTTCCTCCAGTGTGGTATGAATGATGAAAGATGATTCTGTCCTGGCGCATGCTCAGGTCATTTGGCCCGGTGATCCAGCTCTTTTCCACCGACGTGTTGAAGCCGTTATCTCGATATGTTCCAGTTTTCAGGATGAGGTCTGAAAACTTGCTCCGACTTCCATGGAAGCTCGTCTGAAATAACAGATGAACAACATAAGTGTGACACACTTGTTTATAATTAGGACAAAAACTAATTTTTTAGTACACACAGGATAGTTACCGGCATTTCATGAACTGTAGGTTTTTTGCTGCCGTAGAGCTGGTTGGTTGTTTGGTACAGTGGGTGGCTCTTCTTACTGCAAGGGAAAATTGAAGAAGTGAAGAAGTTATAAGATAACTAATTTCTGTAATATCCACCCACTAGAAGTTAGTTCCTTTCACACCCCTCACACACAGACAAGAACAGCCAGTTTTGCTCACTCGGGCCCCGGGCTATTATCAGGACCAGTGATAGGGTGAATCCCCTTGGGAGTCCAAAGATAACTAAGAAACAGATGACATGAAGATGTTATTATTAGGGCTTAACTTTAATTCTCACTAAATGGACTGCTTTATTGATCCAGACATCGTGTTCATTTTTCATATGTAATGCTTTTATTTCTACGTATTTGTTTTTTCTTTAACATGTGATTTTTTTTCATACGACCATTAATCACTCACTCACTCGTTCTCTATACCGCTTATACTGTACAGGGCCGCCGGAGGCCTGGAGCCCAGCCCAGGTGACTCGGAACCCCATAGACATGATGCCAGTCCATCATAGGACACAAGCACACACACACACACACACACACACACTTTTAACTGTAGGAGGATACCAGCGTACAAAAGTACCGAGGCAGGAATCAAACCCTTGACCCACTTCACCACTGTGTTGCCTAAGCATTAAACATTCTTTATATATTGTCATAATATGTCATGTCAAATGATATAACCTTGACATGATTGAATATGAAATGTATGTGATTTGTCCATAATGGTAGCTTAAGCATAATATCAATGTATATAAAAAATGTGTCTCACCTTCAGGCAATTGTGATGCAAATGCATTTTAACAGTGAATAATATGTTATGTATGTTGTTACTATACTCGAGGATTATCTTGGCATATTTATTAAATTGAAACTTGATGTATATTACATATATTACAAACAAACCTATTTTTTCTCTTTACTCTTTTCTCTCTTCTATCCAATGACTGTGCACTATACATCACTTGATTGACCTCCAGCATGTTATTATTCACATTTCAGTTTAAAGCATCTGATGAAGTTCATAAATGGAAAAGAATATCATGAATCAGGAGAATTTGTCACCAACCATCAGTAGTTTTGCAGTGTTGAACCTGGGAATGAGCGAACTTCAGTATGCTGAAGTAATTAATCAAAAACTCATACACAGTAAAATCAAATTTCTCTTCTGCCCTTCTAGAAGGCATGAACAAAATCATCTTTATCTTCGTAACAATGCTAACTAACCTAATGATGGTTAGAAATCAAGTCACATACTATTGTGTAATATTGCACATTTATAGATTATGAATTATGTTTTCAGTGCAAATCAGATTTACAGTATCATCATCACCTCATCGTCTACACCGCTTTATTCCTGTATACAGGGTCACGGTGGGCCTGGAGCCTATCCCAGGCACACATACAGCACACACACGCTTATACACACACTATGGACTCACCAATTAGTCTAACCTGCATGTCTTTGGACTAGGAGAGGAAACTTGAGTACCCGGAGGAAACCCACCAAGCACAGGGATAACCTGCAAACTCTATGCACACGGACCTGAGGCGGGAATCGAACCCAGACCCCGGTGGTGCAACAGCACAGTGATAACCACAAACCCAAAATCAGTTTTAGATAGATATATTTGAAAGTTTGTTTTTCCCTATGAGAACATGACTCATTTAATTGGATCAGATAAAAAAAAATTTTTTTTAAATACATGACTACATTTAGACTTGTTACCTTGAGTATTTTTTTTTATTTCACATTATCTAAGGTTTGTTAATTGTAATTTCTCATACCATTCTCCATGAATATATATAATTTATTTGATGAACACTAAACATTAATAAAACGGATCAGTCCTGGTTAGCCGGATAACTTAAGCTAGCTAACTTAAAGCTGCTTCACCTCACCTGTAGCCTTTAAAGTGATCAGGATTGTTGAACCGTTTCGGCAGATTTTCATCCACCCTGTAAACGTCGCTTGTTCTCAGGTCTCTGTTGTCCCCAGGCTGGTCCTGCTCCATGTCCTTCCCCGCGTCCGGACTCTCAGCGTCCATGTTCAGTGTGGAATTAAACGAATTAACCTGCAGAACCGCGCGGCTTCATTTTCTCTCCTGGTTGCTATCAACAGTGTAACCAGGTGACGTCATAACTACGGAAGCCTCTACACTAACCTACTCGCCTCCTCAGTAGTGTTCCAGAATAACAGTAGTGCTACTGTATGGGGTTTTTACTTTACAGCGCACTGATCAGTGTAAGGGTTTGGGATTTAGAGGGATTATTTTTGACCTCGTCTACTGGAAAAAATAACACGATGCTCTTAATTATGTTTTAATAATAAGTTGCTAATATGAATGACTAAATCACTAAGATATATGATAAAAATGAACGTGCTGTGTCAGATATGTTCATTTCCATGCAGTACCTAGTAATACCAGGATTGGTATTCAGATAGAAGGAAATCTGTACCACCAAAAAATTTGTAAAACAGATAAATTTAAATTTTATTTGCCAGGTACACAA
>JAOTRS010000031.1:9776748-9807856 GCA_028565755.1 Dinotopterus cunningtoni
GATTGGCCGAGCTCTCTCAGAGGGGAGGGATGAGAGGTACTTAGTGCTCCCACATTAATTACGGCTCTACAGCCAATGGGGTCCGTCTGTGAGCTCACGCGAGCAGATAGCGCTGTCCTCCGAATGTGTTACGCCGCCCCCAGGGTCTTCGGCCCTCCCGACTGAGTGGTAGTTGTAGCTTAATGTGGGAGCCCCCTAGTGACAGGGAGGAATTGGATACGACTAAATTAGGGAGAAAATCAGGGGAAAAAATCCAGTAGAAAATAGTTCCTGCTTTCCCACTTGTCAAATCCCCATAAAATCCAGAAGCACTGCTGAAACAGTATACAACACATGTCCAAAATTATGTGGAAACCTGACCTTCTCGCCCATCTCTGGATCATTTCCAAACTGTTGCCACAACACTGGAAGCCAACAGTTACCTACAATGAGTTTGTATGCTGTAGCATTAAGAGTTCACTTCACTGGAAGTAACAGGCCAAAACACGATCCAGCGCAACAATAACAAGTGCAGTCGGTAAAGATATGGTCAGCCCCGACTGGTGTTTCCTGCAAAAAGCCGTGACCTCGACCCCACTCAGTACTTTTGGGATGAACTGGAATGCCAACCGAATCCCAGGCCTCCTGAGTCATCATCAGTGCCTGACCTCACTAATCCTTAATAATTTTACTGACTGAGCACACATCCTCATGGACATGTTCTAAAGTCTAATAAAAAAGCTTCTCAGATGATTGAAGGTTATAACAGGGAGGTTGTTATAGTAGTAAAAAAAAGGAACGCAACATGGTTTTGAAATGGGATGCATAAGTATGGGACTTGATATCTTGCAATATCTTTTTACAAAGCTGTGTGTGTGTGGTCCAAAGACTTGTATTTAGACCTAAACTCTTAGTTAACAGCTTTGTTTTAAAGTAACTCATAAATTGAACTGAAAGTATTCTTTCCTTGCGTTTTAAAATCACACTGAGTATATGTATTCCAAACTGAGTGCCACTGGGAAAAATGTTGATCCCCTGTCCATATTTTCTATAATGAATGGCCTGATCTGACTAAACATAAACTATATATTTAATTATACATAAAAATACATAAACTACAATAGAAAAGTTACATGTTTCATGTGAGGAATGGGGAGGTATTCATCAATCATTCATCTTCTATAATGGTTATCCTGTACAGGGTTACAGGGGCCTGGAGCCTACAGTATCCCAGAAGATACTGAGCACAAGCCGGGGCACACCCTGGACAGCGTGCCATCCATCGCACTACACACACACAATGGACAATTTTGGGAATGCCAGTCTTTGGACTGCAGGAGGAACCTAGGGGAATCCCATCAAGCACGGGGAGTACATGCAAACAAGACTCGAGGCGGGAATCAAACCTGCAAGTCTGGAGTCGTGCAGCTACAACGCTAACCACTATGCCACCGTGCCGTCTGGGGAAGTATTGGTTAGTTAAATTTTCACATTTCTTATTCAATTCTCAGGATCATAAAAGCTAATTGAAGTCAAGCACCATCAAGTTAACTGACTCTCCTATAGCTTTGACTCACTCATGAATTGCTCATTAAACAAGTTAGAAAAGTTTTTTTGGTAAAAAAAAACAAAAATCACCAAAAGTGATCAAATTGTGCACTCCATAATCTAGGACATTTCTGCCGCTACCTTCGAAAGGGTAGAGAGCCTTGCAGGTTCCTATTGTGGGTAAAGGTTCTTCATCATCAAACTCATCATCGAACTCGGTGCTGCGGGACTTGAACTGCACCGTCTCCGTGCTGGGGTCCTCCGTATAGCTGCCGTCCGGACTGTGCACAGAAGACATGTAATACATACAACAGTCTAAATGAATACAAAGTTAATAAGGGCGAGGTGAAAGTAAACCATAGGGAGCCATGCAGGGTGTGTAGAGGTTTGTCTGTGTGTGTGTACAGTATAAGTGTGGTGTGTGTGCTTCAGGAGTACCTCTCCCTGTTCTGGGCACAGCTGTTAGCAACGTTGGCCGGGTTGCCCTGCGAATCAAAAGGGGCGCTTTGTCTCCTCAGAGTGCTGTCCTTCTCCAGCAGCTTCCTCTCCAGGTCTGTTAGCCAGGTCTGTGAGGAGACAAGAAAAACATGGAACTTAGTCAACGCTGATACGTTTCTTTGGCTGTTTGAGTTATATCACAATTAATGTGGGGTTTCCACATAGATCACTTGTGAAGACATTGATATTTACTACACTGAATTTCTGGCACTGGAATAATAATTCTTAAAGTTTAAAGCAGCTTATTAAAGACTTAGCTAGATTTTAAAAACTTTTTAAGATAAAGACATCCAATTTCTTTAGTATTAGAGTAATTAGATAATCAGGTTAGCTTTTAATTCTAAATCAGAGATCATTTAGGACTAGTCTGGAAACCTTTCTAAGATTTGAGCCGTATCGGATACAAGTTCAGATATTCTTTAATTAGACGAAGTTCAGACAAACAACACAAAATGCACATGGCAACAAAAAACAAACTACAGTACTGTACAAACATAGTCATAAGACTCTGAGCAATACTTAAGAAAATGCATTTCAGAACAGTAAGCACAAGGAAAGCGTGACCCCGAGACACAGGAAACTGGCACTTAAATACACAGCCGTCCGACCCAGCTGAACGTGATCAGGGTCATGTGACGTGCTGGGGCTGATAAAAGATAGCACCTCTACGGAACTACAGTACCAGGACAAAGACTCCAACATCACAGCAATTTAAACAAGTATTTGATGATCACGAGAATTATCTTTGCATAAAAACAGTACATAAAAAAATAACATTTGCATGGATTCGGTGGCTCCTGGACGGGTTTTATTTCCTTCTCACCTCATATTTATGTGCCTCGAGCTGGAGCTTTTCGATGCTCTGCCGCACCTCCTCTAAACGTGGGTCCACACTGTTGGGATCACCCATGTGAGGGTTCTTAATGTACACTTCCTTCATTTTATTCAGCGCGTCCCTGCGGTCAGCGAGAAGAAAAAAACATGATGTGCTGGATTTATGGTGGTCCGTTAAAAAACACTGGATGGGATTCTACATTAAATCTGGAGTGGATTGTTGTAATAAGTATGCTTTTGTGGAAAGTGTGTGTGTAGACATACAGTACCTCTGATCCATCTCTTTCTGGATATCTTTGCTTATGTCATTAAGCTTGGCCTGCAGTTTCTTCCGCCTTTGCTCTGGGGGTAAATGACTGTAGTCCTCCTGGATTGTTCCCTAAACATACAGAGAGAGAAAGATGGAGAGAAAAAGAGAGAGAGAGATTAGAGCTGGCAAGCATGACAAGCTGTTTTTTTTTTTTTTTATCTATTTAGTATTCAACATCTTTGCCTTACTTTAAAGATACAAAACCAAAGTTTTCCACTACAGAACAGAGTGGAACGGTGTGTTCTTCAGTTTCTCTGCATTTGTTAGAGAATGTAAATAAATTATTTGTTTATGGCTGCTAAAGTGTAAGTGATATCAGGAACTAACACGTTTCAAGGATAACCATGTGACATGCCATTAAAGTTAAAAAGACTGAAAAAAAGCTGCTAAATTTCTGTGGAGTAAGCAGAATGTAGAAAAAATAATAATAACACAGTGCCACCTGCTGGATAGAGTTTAAACTACAGGCAAAAACAACTGGATAGTTATGTAGTGTCACATTTATTGTTATTAAATGCAGTTTTCAGCGCACATTTTAGGAAAAGTAATTACATAATATCCATTCGTAGGTCCCACTTAGTCACTTAGTTTTTGTTTTCTAAAGCTAACTTTTATAAAAGCTTCTCCTCTAATCCTGGGGAAATTCCGCACACTATGAAATCATATGTACGACAGACTATAATACCCAAGCAAGTTTATTAAATCATCTCTGAAACACTGAAACCACCTACCGTTTGGTTACTCCTATTATAATGCCCCCCCCTTTTTTTGAAGCTTAAAACTAGTGAAACTGGTGAAAGTAGACACTTACACTTACCAGCTTTAGGGAGAGCTGTATGCAAAGGGATGCAAAAACAAAAGACAACAGAAAAAAACATTCGAATCAATTCAGCACTTTTTACAGGCAGAAACCCTGATGTAATCCTTACAAATCCCTTTAAGGACATATTTAGCAAATATGTAGCATCATATTTCATTATTAGATATTAATTAAATGAAACGTTTTTGTAATATTTTTAATATATGTGATATTTTCTCTTCTCGTCACACAAAAAAGTTTTTTTTTTATTTATCAGATCCTGGCTAGAGTCTTTATTTATCCTCGACTTACTCTGAGACAGCTTTACAACACACTTTATTTTCTGGAAATGTCATCTGCACGAGCTAATTAATCTGAATAGTAAAAGCTGCTGTGTGTAGTGAAGCAGGTGGTGGGATTTTACATGAATAGACTGCACTACAGGTACAGCGCTGATGTGTGTCACACGACTGTAAAGTGCTTTTTATGAAGAGTAGGATCTTTTTCTGTCCTTGGTTGCTGAGTTGACTGAGCCTACCTGCCCACAAGACAACTATAAGAAACTACTAGCTATCAGTACTGTACATACATACTGTTCCTGTTAACCTAGTTGAAGAGTGTTGCCTATTTGGAAGCATGGTTCACTTTCATTTATATTTTTTATTGTTTTATGCCACACTTTCTACTTAATTCACAACTCGCAACTCTATCATGCAGCGGTTCCCTCGGGTGCTTACCCCACGCTTGAGGCTCCTCAGGCACTGCATCTTGTGTTTGGAGCTCATGAAGTCGTTGAGGCGCTGTCCGAGCGGCTCCTTGCTGTGCGGAGGCGAGTGCGGCCCGTTGGCCAGGCCTTCTGGAGAGGGCGATGTGGGGGGAGGTGGAGGGGGCTGACGGGGTGACGCTAGCAATGACATAAGCTGCCCGTGAGAGAGCGATGGAGCCACGGTCACAGATGGAGGAGTGATGAAACACAGAAGGAGAGAGAGATGGAGACATAAGGACGGAGAGAAACATCAGAGGAGCCCAGCAACAAGCGGACAGCAGGAGCGCTGACGAAAAAGTCAGAGTCCACTATCAAAGGCCGGTGCTTATTTTAAGCATCGTTAAGAATGATTACTATTCTGTCAAACGCCATCATATTACATTGTAAATTAACAGTTGATAAATATATAACATTTTTTATATTAAAGAGAGATTTCTTAGACAGCTCAAATTTTATTAGAATCAATTTGAAATGAATAATCCTTATAATATTTACAATGGGGAAGATGTTTTTTTTAATATAATGATAAAATATACTCTACACTGTAGTAAGTGAATACATTATTAGGAAATATTGAAAAAAAAACTTGAGAATGGTTTTGATAACAAGTCTAAAAACAACAACATTTATTATAACTAAAAAAGAAATCTTTAAAAATTCATTTAAAATAAATTTAAAGTGTGCTTTTAATGTCGATTTTTGACAAAAAGGGTTTCTGCCTGTAGTAAAAATAGCATTTTAACTGTATGATCTTTTTTATATTTTGTCATTTTCAGGTTAATGTAAGGTGACAGGAAAGAACTCTATTCATGTAATTACTTTTTAAGTAATTCTGGGGAAAATTTTGTGCAACATATTAATGTACTATTAATTAAACGTGTAGTATTATGATTTTATAAAGATTGTTGATGATTGTTGACATGTACTGTAAAGTAGATGCCTTTCTTTCACCAGATGGAGACATTTTCCAGAAAACTGATGAGTTGAGCTACTTTGGATGACATCTGTCTATCAGTTAAAGGACTGATTTTCAGCAAATTTCATTGAAAACACCAGTTTGACATTTTTTAAACTTGTGCTTTAAAGTTGAGATGCAGTGATACTGTGATTATATAAAGTAAGAGTACAATATACACCAATCAGCCATAACATTAAAAATCAAATCATTATGCCCAGTATTGTGCAGGTCCACTGGGGAAGCTCTGGCCCCTCTGGGCATGACTCCACAAGACCTCTGGGAGTGTGCTGTGGTGTCTGGCACCAGGAAGTTAGCAGCAAATCCTTTGGGTGCTGTGGTTTGTAAAGCGGGGTGTTCATGGATAGGCATTTTGTCCAGCGCATTTTATTGATGTACGGTTGTACTGAGGTCTGATGAGTTTGGAGGCCAGATCAGCAATCAGACGATTTAGCCTTTGGTCCACACAGGCATACAGGAGATGAGCCTTGAGTGCCCATAATCCTATCAACAGCTTACTGGTATTCACCTGGTGGAGGTGTTAATGTTGTGGCTGATCAGCGTACACTGCATGCATGTTCTTAAAATGAGATATTACAGAGCTTCTACAGAGCACTGAATTACTTTTTTATTTTGCTTTATTTTTTTGGTCAGTGTCCTATAGATTAGAAAATTAGACAAACCCTTTACATTCACTTATTTTTACAGAAGAATCTTGCTGAAATTTTTTTGTTAGTATTTTCCTTTAAGAATGCTCATAACAAATAACTGAATTTTTTCTGAGTAAAAAAATTGATGTTCTTCAGTGATATGGTAGAACAAACAGCCCTTTATGATTTTATGAATGACAGATTATGTCATTGCGTGGCTGGAGGTGTGAACAGGTGGAGCTTAATAGTCAATAGCAATAAATTTTGTTTCTCCCTTGTTAATGTTTATTCAGCTGCTGGATTTTGGTCTGCGTCAATTCTACACCTCTTCAGAACCCAATCACCAGGGCATTCAGCCATGATCCCTACCTTATTCCTCTTAATTAAAGGCCACAGCCTGCTCCGGCTTCTGCGCCGACTCTCTCCACGTGCGTTCAGGAAGCTGGACTCAGACACGGCTCTCTTCATGGAAACACTGTAGTCCTCGAACTCTACGTCACCTGGAGGCTCAAAGCCTGACTTGTACGTCTCTACCACCTGCTTGGTGTCCTGAGGTTGAAAACATGGATGGGCAGAAACAAATTTTAGTTTGCTGATCATTCCATATTATCCATTTGTAAAATGTAAATACCAACTACTGTATTATATCTTTACTGGGAAAAGTCTGAAGTATAAGGTGCAAGAGTGTGAGAGTAAGTCTAGCTGATTGCATTATGTTAAATAGCCTTGATTTTCTGAACCGGAATTATATGAAGTCTAAGACCAGTATGGAGAATACATTTTTGGGTCACAAATCCTATAATGAGGTTTAACATTACCTTGCCAGTTATAGTTTAATCATCTTAACAATGACACATTTTCAATTTTTTTTTAAGTCCTCTGTCTGTCTTCATCCTGCGCACTTTCAGATGGCTACACCCTGATTCACTCACTTATCGTTTATACCACTTTATCCTGTATACAGGGTGGCGGGGAGCCTGAAGCCTATCCCAGGACACTTAGAGCAAGAGGCGGTGTACACCCTGGATGGTAATTAATGTCGGATAAATGTGTCCACTGTTGTGATTGATGTCATAGTAACCGCATAACCACAAAAGATCAATACGGTATAAGCAATCTGGAAATCTCAGTTCTTAAACTTTGGTTAGGTCTACAATCAGAATTTGGAAATGCTAAGCGAAAAGGCAATGGGGAAGAAAATTGTCTGAAGTGTGTTTCTGTTGAGCTTTTAAAGCTGAACTTAAGGTGCCATCTTGAGTCACATGCATCCACAAAGGAACTTAAGTCCAATCACAGCCTGTAAGCCACTTTAAATCTGCATAAAAGTGACTCAATTAGTGCTCCAGAGAGGCCTCTTATCATCTGTGACACTTGGATGAACTGCATACATGTAAGCGATAGTTCAGGACAGCTAAAAAGACACACACACACAGACACATTCACACACACACAATACACATCATCTCCATGGCTACTAGCCACAGCTGGTAAAAAAGCTGGGCATCATGATCATCGTTCATTAGCTTAAAAGTGGGGCAGGGGCATTTAGAGTAATGAAGTCAGCACTTTTCAGTGATACATTATTCATATGTCTGCTAAATATAGATGACTTAAGTCCTGTTGTTGAACAAAGTGAAAATTCCTCCATCCTTAATATTACTGCAACATGCTGCCTTACTCAGTTTTCCTAATATACTGCATTATTTCTATATGGACTACAGATGTGTCCCAGAATAAGAAAATAAAACGCAAACGGGAGTACTGTTATCACTATTAAACAAGGATAGCTTTTATCCACCAATAGTTACGCGTAATGTTGTGAGACATGCATGAAATAATTCCTGTTATCACATACATTATAAATTGCCATTTTAAATAATTGGTCCCTTACCACGCTCTTCTTTTTTTCTTTTCTCTAAATAAACTAAATATTTCAGCTTGTCATGAAGCATGATCTCAATCCTAATAATGTTTCCATTTATGAAAAATGAAAAACTTTCTGACAGTGTTAACTTCAGAATCTCCTCTAATAAATCATAAATAAAATGTCTAAAAAGGAAAATAAATGCCATTATTTTTTGATAAAAAAGATCAATAAAATGTTTACTATTACTCTTATTTATGCCTTAGAAGTTCTTGTGTGAATTGTAATTTATTATTTTACAGAAATATTAGTGTATTAGAACATCTAAGAGAACATCCATTAATCTAAGCATTTGATTTGTCTAGCAGCTAAAAAGACTGTCAGAGCCACTCTCACAGAAAATTAATTAATGCCCTTTGACCAATCAGAATCAAGCATTCAGTAGCACTGTGAGAAAAATCATTATACATATTACTAGATCGATATTGAACTCTGCAGTACTGATATTGAAGAAAATGTGCAAATGTATACATAAATGCCAAATACATTCCATAATCCACTATTTCCATTAGTATAATGAGCCTATGGCGGCACGGTGGCTTAGTGGTTAGCACTGTCGCCTTGCACCTCCAAGGTGAGATTTGCAGAGGCTTGACTTTTGCCTCGGGTCTGTGTGCATAAAGTTTGCATGTTCCCCAACATTCCAAAGACATGCAGGTTAGGCTACCTTTCTCAAATTGCCCATAATGTGTGAATGACAAACGGGTGTCGACCTGGCGACCCGACCCCTTAAGAAACGATGGATATATTTCCAGGATGGGGAGAATACAGTGTATCTCCCAATGTGCCGAATGAACGGACCAAAAAAGAAGAGAAAAAAATTCTATAAATAGAGGAAAGACTGTACACATACCATTTTGGGCTCGATGGACTCAGCTGCCTTGGTCATGCCATCCAGACACTTATTAACAATGGGTAGCACTTTGCGCTCTACCTCGGAATAGCACCTCATGCTCTCTCCTAGTCTCTCAATCCGTCTCTCCTCCATCTCCTGGATCCTCTGTAATGCAACAACAAAGTTAAACTTAGACGTTGTTGGTAGCTACGATCACAAAATATAGTTTTTTCGATCTACTAAATATCCTACTTGAAAGATGTGAGGGATGAGGGTGTAGTAGTGCTCATGTTGGTCTTTATTAAACTTCTGCAGGTAGGACAGATATTCGTTCTTACTGTCATCAGCTATTTGATGCCTTATTTGAGCCTGCTGTTTAGCCTAAGCAAGAGAAAGTGAGAGCGAGAGAGAGAGAGAGAGAGAGAGAGAGAGAGAGGTTAGTGCTATAAGAATGTTTGCCCAAAAAGTCCAGCATCCTTTGTGCTACTGCAGGGTCACGCTGTAAAGTAAAATAAAAAGCCACATACAGTACAAACAAAAACACAAAAAAAATTAAAATATGTGCGCTGATATCCAACAGCACGTAATACCACGTGACGTCCGTTGTGGCATAAAAACACGGACTGATGCTGATCTACCAGACAGGATGAGTGCAGCTGCACAGACAGAGACGTCTCTCACGGGGCTTCATCCACAGATCTGTCCAAACGTGTGGGAACTGGAAACGCTTTAACACGCCAGACACAAACCCACTGGCTCAAAAAAAGAATCACACAGGATCACATTACCTCATGCAGCCTATGTTGATTAACAAGGCTATTTTACAAAGCAAAATGTTCCAGCAAGGGCACATTAAATTAAATTAAATATTTGATTTGAAAATATATACAGAATTAATTTTCCTCTTACCTCAAATGTAGTTAGTTGTGCACTAGAGCTATGAGGCTAATGTTGCTAACAAGTAGGGCTACAGCTAGATTATTTGAGTTTACTACTGTATGCTTACCTTAGGCTCCAGTGATAAAAAAAAAAAGAAGAGTTTGGGACAAATATGTCACAAAACTAAGTTCACAATTTTGACAATTTTAAAACAAGAGAGTCTCACGTCTGGTGAAAAGATAATTAGCTGGTAACCAGAAGATTTAGCTACATTACTTTTATGCTAAGCTAGTCATCCTGCTAACTTAGCTTAACAAGCTAGCTATATGTTAGTTATGAACAAAATCCTGGATGTTCTGGAAACCTGTATTTTGATAGCTTCCATTACTAAGATAATTAAGATGCAATTTGACATTTAATATTAAAACTTTAAATGCAAGCCAGTTTAATAACATTTAACTAGCTGTCTAGCTGTGTGCTGTAGCTATGACAATAAACACACAAGGTTCTGTGTCAAGAATTACATTGTGTCCTCGTCTCCTCAGTAAGGTTCAGACATACAGTGCTCGATTATTTGCTCTAATAATGCTAGAATGTGTTATAAATGATAGCCTGTTAATAAACAGGCACAAGCTGTAATCTTCCATTACTAGTTAGCTATGATAACCTCGTAGCTTCAGGGTAAAACTAAGCAAGATCAGGCGCCAAACATGTTTGGTCTGGGCGACTACATTTGAGGTAAGGGGTGCAAACTGTGTAAAATTTATTTATGTCAAACCACTGCTGTAATCCATACTAGGGCTGCATCAAGCCATCAACAAAATTAAGTAGATTGATCTCATTCTCAGTTGACGCGTTATTTATTTAACCAGCAATATAAATGAGACGTTGGCTGCCATCAGCGACATCCCTAGAAACTGATCCTGAAAATAACTTCCTTCTGAAATAATTCATTAAAACAAGGACAAGGACAACAAGGATATTACTGAATAGCAGTTACACTGGCAGTGTGCCTTTTTTCATTAATCTGTGATCTTTATTACTCACACTATATGGACAAAAGTAAATGGCCAAACCTGCAATGACATTGTACCTAATTACATTACGGGTAGTCCCCGACTTACAAACATTCAAGTTTAGAATTTCCGCAGATACAAACAGACCACAGATCTACATTCGCAGATGCAAAAAAATTGCACAAGTAGCTTACATGTATTGTACAAAAAAATAGACACTGCAGTGCACCAGATACCAAAATTTACAATTATATACAATATTTTCAATGTGTAAGTGAATATAAAAAGTCTGGTATATTGTATGTGTGTGCATGCGGGGGTGCAGGATAAATGAGTCGGCCTCATCGGTTTCAATTAATCAGTCAGGGAGAACAGTGATGGAAAATGGCTGTCCTGTAAAGCTGTCTCGATGGTGAATAATTCAAATTTTTGAAAATTCCTAACAAGAGAGAGTTCACAGTCCAATATAGCTCTGAGACAAAATGGCGTCTGTGGCATCTTCCATTAAACGACCCCAGGATTCCCCTCGCGATTTGGAGGCACAGTCTCGCGAGAGTGTAATGCAGAACTAAAATACCAAACCTGTGTGTTTGTTTTTTTATGCTTTACATTGTATAATTGTGACAAAGGTGTATAAGTCTCACTTTGTCTGAGTTACGAACGAATCCGACTTACGAACATGCTCCTGGAATGAAACTTCAATATGGATTTGTTCCCCCTTTTGCAGCTGTAACAGCTTCCACTCTTCTTGAAAGGCTGTCTACAAGATTTTGGAGTGTTTCTTTGGGAACTCATGCCCATTTATTCTGAAGAGCATTTATAAGGTCAGGCACTGGATAAGAAGGCATGGCTCACAATCTCCGTTTAAGTTCATCCCAAAGGAGTTTGATGGGGTTAAGGTCAGGGCTCTGTGCGGGCCAGTCAAGTTATTTCACACAGAACACATCAAACCATATCTTTATAGTCCTTGCTTTGTGCACTGGGGCACAGTCATTTTGGAATTAAAAAGGGCCTTTCCCAAACTGTTGCTACAAAGTTGGAAGCAAACAGTAGCATTGTCCAAGATGTGTTGGTTTGGTGAAGCATTAAGATTGCCCTTCACTGGGGATAAGGGGCCTGACTGAAACACCTAAATTCAATAATTGACAGGTTTGGCCAAATACTTCCATATAGTGTTTATACATACGTTAATCTTTGTCAGTGAGGATACTCAGGCATAGAGAGAATGTCTAAAGGATCTAACATTACAGACCCAATTCTTTAAACCTCTAGAGAACCTTTTAAAAGTAGCAGCACAAAGTATAGCAGCAGAAAAAAGAAGGCATTGAATTAGGAGCAGTTAAGGACTGCAAAGAAAGAGAAACATTGTACCCGTGTTCATTATAACATACACAGAACACATACACACCAATAAGACAAAGTCAATACGGTAGTCAAGAAACGAATCACTTTTACATGTTTCAGCACATAGATTCATTCAGCATGCACACTAACAGAACACAAACACCGAGGCACACAGCACAGAAAATGGACAGGAATTGGCCGTCTGTTCTCAGAGCAACTCTAGGCTTTCCGCATTATGTACCATTTAGGTGACTTAATTTGATAAAATTGTATATCAGACAAATGTAATGTGTGCTAAACAGTGGTTATAATAACCACATAGGCATTTGTTTGCTTGCACCAATGGCCAGAGGGACAGAATACAGCAACAGGGCCAGAGATTTGGACAAACAGAAATAATTTTGCGACAGACATTTTATGTAGACGTTGAGGTCTATGGGCGTACACTAAACAGATTAACAATTCCCCACAGACAGAGACGACTCGTGGTTATAAACCTACCTTGAGTGAACACCGCTTTGAGCCATGTTAAAAAGACAAAAACAGAGTCGATTAGTGTCAAAGCACTTTGTGGCGTAGAGCAGAATGTCAGATATACTGTATGCGCATGGGTCAGCCAAATGGCATGGACTACACCCGGGATTCTGCCTGGTCACAGATCACAGCTAGATTGCACATTCAAATTTTTTTTTAATAAATTATGCCTATAACATTGTAGCTGTCCAGGATTTAATTAAAGGCAGCAAAAGGGCAGATGGTTAATATAATTGCAAGCTAATTGCAATACAGCAAAATAATTTCATATTCATAATGGGTTACATTTTAGGTACCTTAGTTGTTCCATTTCATAAACCACTATAAAATGCAATGGACCGAACAGGCAGTTTATTTAAAGCTAAGTGTTGAGTGTCTTGGTATTTACTGCCAGTGTGAATCAGTTCAGTCGTATGAATCAAAAGGAATCATGACACGGGCCGTAAAACTGTCCACAGCTCATTAGGCTCCAACAACTGTCCAATTTCCCTGCAGGAAAGTATGGCAAACTTCCAGAGGAGACGCTGTGGCTAGTGGGTGGAGGCACAAGACTCTTTTGGATGCAGTGGAAGGGGTCTTAAAAAATGCTGAGCACATCACTGACACGCATCCATCCCAAATGCACTGCGGAGACCCAGGGCTCAGACGCAGAGAACAAGCAGGAGAGAAAAAAAAAGAGTAAACCGGAACTGGACATACCTTCTCCACATCAGCCTTGGTCACGTTAATGTCAGCATCCATCTTGTCAAAGTAATGCTGGGCACGGTCGGCTTCTTTGCAGTCTCTCTCAAACCGACGTTTACTCTGCAACAGACCGGTAACAAGATTAAAGGACTAGTTTGCAATTGCAACAGCCATGCATTAATGTTTCTCACAATTGACCTCAATCCCTACTGTACTGTAAATGCTTCTTAAGCTGCCTTTTTGCAAAAACAGTGAAGCTACGGTATTCTATCATGACTTTGGCATTCAGACCCGAAATAAAACAAAATAAAATAATAATTAAAAAAAACATTATAACAACTGGACTGCAATCCTGCTAGTCACAGTTTTAATATGGTTTCTTTAAAAGTGCATGTTTATTAGAGACTAAATAAAGAATTAATTAAAAAATACAAATAGCACCATTAAACCAAAATAAATCACACCCTGGACTAAAATTAATTGTCAGTGATAAATCACTATCAACAAATATAAAATATTCACAGAAACATTAACAGTATGGCTCAGGGAGCATGAATCTTTAACCGAAAAGCTCATTTATTATCCTGGGTAACTTGATTATGCACAGTCCTGGTCTAATATTAAGTAGTAATTATTCTGCACTGGAAACTTGTTGAACTAGTTTTGACTCACCGACTCCAGTTGTTTCCAGGAGTTCTCAATGTGCTGCTGAGCTCTGCGGCCATCGTGGAAATGCTGCGAAAAGGGAATCATAAATGTGAGCATGGAGACATCAGCAGCATCAAAAGTGTACAATGATAAATCGCTTTTATTCACATTTTAGAAAAAACATTGGCCGTTAACAGTGTAATTAAATCCATATATAAATTTCGAAATGGAAATGGGAAGTATGAAACGTTTACTACTACAGGACACAAAAAAATCTGAAGAAATACTAATATATAGTAATGCTAATACATAATATATAATGTATACTAATAATTACAGTAGCAAAGTACTTCTCCTTTGTTACTGGTGACATCATTAAAGGATTAACATTAATTTAGGATTAAAAATGAACATTATTAACATAAATCTGTCCTACCTAAACTCAGTGTATAGAGTCACACCAAAAATTTAGCAGCACACCCATAAATTCATGCTACTACTTGCATCGGCTTGTGGGATTACAGTTTGTATTGAAAGTTTCATTTATGCGATTTTATTTTCCATTTTATTTATTTATTTATTTGTCAACATATAAGTAGATTTCAAGAGAGATTTAAATGTTTTTATGTGATAAATCTTAAAGAATTGTGGTCTTAGATAAAGCCCCAAAATGTGACATTAGTATATACAGGTAGGGTTTTCTGATAAGTTAAGAAAAAACAATAGTTATAGTGCACTGTACAGTCGGAGGTAGAACAAATTGTTAGAACACCAGACACACGGCTCAGCCAGTTAGCAATCTACCAGATAACAAACAATTGTGGTTGATGGAGGTTTTAATATAAATAGTTGAACCTTGGAACCTTATATGTTTGAGCTGAGTGTAAATAAAAAGATGAGAGAGCTGGCCATACAGAAATGTTCAAGCACTGCTGCATTGACCTCTAGTAGATGAAGCGCCACTGGCACCAATATATCTGCAGGTAGTTGAGTAGCATTGTGGGTAATTTACCTTTATGTTGGTAAAAGAGGTTTAAACTGCATAATTCACCTTATAGTTAATAAATCACATGAAGATTGTTTCTGTCATATTAAAGGTTATTGCCATATTAAATCATGCATAGTAAATATTTCCTTTAAAAAAGTCTCATATTTCATGACACAGCAAAAAAACTGACTGCAGTCTTTCAAAAACAAAGCTGATAAGATGAAATATGAACCTTGTTAAATCATTTAAGACAGAATAGCCAGAAGAATGTACATTATTCCTCCCAAAACAAAATGCTCACCACTCACAAACTTCTCATTGTATCAAATAACATTTGCTTAGGTCACCCAAGGTTACGGTGACGTGAAAATCGCGTCATGACCGACTCACTCCCACTCACAGGATGCCATTACATGCAGTATAAAATATACATAAAGAACACTTTCTTTCACAAATGAAAGTCAGATGAAAGCTCATCGGGGCGGAAAAAAACGATCTGCTCGACATTTTGTTCAACTCATGCGTGGTCATGTCTGCTCCTACTGTGTTAGTTCCAGTCATTTGGCTGTGACAGAGGACTCGCAGGCCTAGTTAAGAAGGAGGAGCATCTTATTCCTGCACCCACTCCACTGACCCCAATACATGACCCACATTCAGCTCTAGCCTGCGCTACCATAAAATCATCAACAGCGTAAAAACATATTTCACATTCTTTAGCCAAGGATTTACGGGGGATGGGGGGAGGGTTTTTTTTTTTTTGATAATCAGTAATTTTGTCTGTCTCAAAAACAAAAACAAATTCTTTAATTTCTTAAAATGCATGTCGCTGAAAGTTCCCATCATCCACAAGAAAACACCCAATCTACAAATATTAGATGTCATACATTGAAGACATGGTGTGTGTTTAGTCAGTGAGCTTATGTAAAGCCCACATGTAATGCTCTCTGAGTCAGCCTATATGGAGGTACAGAGAAAATCTCTGTTTTAGAAGAACAAAAGTGATTTTGTGCTAATTCAGAGTTGGTTTAAACCCATGCAGTGAGAATGTAATAGTTCTAAGGTTTAACTATGGACTTAGGCACTATTAAGAATTTCAATTGACCACATGCAAGTAGAAGTAAGCTTTCTGAGCTCACAATAATCCTGGATGGCCTTTCTGTTTCATAAAGTGCAGCAGTAAAAGACCTTGGTGTCTTTCACTTACAGCTCATGTAGATAATATTATTAGGATAGCATTCTTTCATGTCAGAAATATTGTTAAGATAAGAATTAGAACATATTAATACTACAGTACATGATGCAAAGAAAATAGCTCATGCCTTTGCTAACTCTAAGTTGGACTACTGTAATGTCTTACTGTCTGAATGTTAGGTCCGTAAACAAAAGTGCAGCTGCCAATGTCATTACTAGAATCAGAGAATATGAGCAGATCACCCCTATCTTAACCACACTGCATTGTCTCCCTATGAAATTTTACATTCATTTTAAAATACTATTATTTGACCTATAAAGCACTAAATGGTCTCATGCCACGTTACCTGAGTGAACTGATGGTGTTTTAGGATCAGCTACGCGTCTACATCACTCAAAAGGTGAGGCTGCTTGTTGGTACCTTGTGTAATGCAAACTACACAGGGGGTAGAGCTTTTTCTTACAAAGCCTCAAAGTTATGGAATAGCATTCCAATTAATGTTCGAGACACATTCTATGTGTATAAGTCTAGGCTGAAAATCTATACATTTAGTCAAGCATTTTGTGAATAGATTTGTCTTAGGTATAGGTGCAGATCTGGGGCACTCATGGACATGGAGTATTATGGTAAACTGTTATGTTTGGATGCTGTCTTCCTTACTCTCATTGATCACTCGAGTTTGTTGACAGCGGAGTGACTGGTTGCTTTACTTCCCAATGAGCCTCATGTCTGTGTTTCCATCTGGCTCTCCCTTTTAGTAATGCTGTTTTTTCTCTCTCTTTCATAAAGAACACTTCCACTCCATGTGTCCTGTCTGACACATCTGGAGCCCTGCTTCTGGTCAGAGTTAACGTCGAATATAGGCATATGGCTGCTCCGAGGATGACCCCATATGGTCTGCTTGGGCATGACATGTGGTGACTGAGAACAGTTCCACTCAATGACCATGAAAATGGTCTTGGACTCTGCTGATGTCAGCACTTTTCCTGTGATGGCTTGCGACTGCGGTTGCTCAATAGTTTTAGTACTGAAATTGCCACGAGCAGTTTTGCACCCGAATCTCCATCAGCGAAAGTGGACTTTATATGAATTAGCTTTCAACCTTATTGCACACAGATATAGCAGGCACTTATTTATGGTTGCACTATGGTATCTAGCACTATTCTTCCTCTTGTCATCTCTGAAAGATTTTACTTATCACCCCGGCTTGCTCACCAGGGACAAGCTGATATAATTTATATATTTTCTCTATAATTTATATCCATATTTTTTTGTTTCTGTAAAGCTGCTTTGTGACAAGGCATACTGTTAAAGGCACTATGCAAATAAAAACTGAAATGCCAGGTGGAGTTTACATAAAACAGGTATGTTAGCTTTGTAGTATTTCTAACGCCTGACGTTCTTATGAGACATTAATAAGGTCATTATTAAGGAATATTCATGCAGCAATATACTAGATTTCTGTTTTGGTGTTTATTTCAGTGCTTGCCACCTTCTCAACTTTTTCATTTCTCATCTTTTCCCATTTTCGTTTTTACATATGACAGCATGCCTGCATATAGGAATCATCTCCCCAAGATGAACAATTCAGCATTTTAAAGGTGAGATTTAACCTAAAGTGTAAGGATATATTTATTAATGGAGACTTCAAAGCACTTTTGTACAGTAGGTCACTCTGGATAGAGCATATTAGAAATGCTGTAAACGTAAAATGTAAATGTAAAGTCGAGCAAAACAAAAGAAAATTGTTGGCCAACGATTTGGCTAGGAAATGTCACATTCTACTCCTTTTCAGTCCAGGGTGGCTTGAGTTCTCATTTCCATTTGTTTAACTGCAAGGTGTATTGCATGTATGAGGCAAGAGAGTTTTATGACACCTTTGTCTATTTTTTTTCCATCAATCGCTTCCCCTTCATGTCCCTAATTCTCACAATGATAAGTTTAACCATAGCTACAGAATAAATACTTATTCACTGACCAACTACAAAAAGATAACAAATAGCCTGGATATGAAATCCGGTTGCACTGGGAGCCCAGGCTTATTATTTTTCCATTTTCACCAGATAATAAATTGTTGGATTTGGTTGTTTCAACAACAAAAAAGCAGCTTTTAATTTTGTAAAATATGCACATTTACAATAATACCACTGAATTTTCCATTTTCAGGTTTCTGTGCACGCACCGCTTTCCGTTCCGCTTTCAGCTCCTGGATATAGCGCACCAGCTCCGAGATGATCTGTGTCGAGAGGTTCTCTGCGATGACCTCGTGCTGCCCGGCGTAGTCGTTCAGCTCGTTCAGTGTCATCAAAAACGCTCTGCATGAGGTGTACCTGACCATATGGGCAAACACAAGAGAACAAGCATTACACTGACTATTACTCAAAAAGCAACATGTTTTTAGCATTCCTAACCAGTGTTGGGGGACGTTACTTTTTAAAGTAACTAATTACATTACAAAATTAGTGTAATTAAAAAGTAATCAGTTACATTACAGCATTACCTTCTGATAAAAGTAACTAGTTAGAATACTTTTCCATTGCAGAAAATAAAAAACTCCTTTGTGATTCCTCATACATGTTGTTTTAGTCAAGACCTTTATAATTATTCTACCATCATCACTCAGTGAAGTTTGGCCCATAATCTGTTAACTACTAATACCCCTATCTCATCTACGTGGTTTCGTGCGGTGGTGGGAAGTATGGTTTATCACACACACACACTAACAGATTGGGAATGACTGCTGTCTGGCTCACGGATTGCATACATTTTCGGAATAACGGATTACATTTTTGAAAAAAACTGAGTACTTAATTGGCGGACCTAACGCGTTAGATTACTCGTTACATCATAAAAGTAATCCAAGCAAGTACTCTAACGCTCTACTTTTTAACGCGTTACACCCAACACTGTTCCTAACACACTAGCGAGCTCATCAGCCAAAGGGAGAAAAAAACAATTAAGTGGTGAACAACATTACACAGATTCCATTTCTGATGCCTACTATGAACTTAGCTACAGTGCTGGTGAACAGAGATGCATTATATCACTGTATTATAGAAAGTAAATAAAAGCGAACTGACGGTATAATACGTACTTGTATTCGTCCTCTTCTCTGGAGTTCTTCTTGGGCTGGTATTTCTTAGAGAGATTTCTGAAATTAAAGCGAAACCTTTAGACAGGAATCAATATCAATTTTATAACAACATAATTACATAGTATTGCTTAAAATATGAAATAGTTAATTAAAGACGTCGTTTGCCAAAATAAAAAGGGGCACTTTAAATTCAATTAGGAAACAAATGACAGAAAGTGTGGTTATATAAAAACAATGACTAATGAGATGTTGTGACATGGCCTGATGCGCAGGCTTACTGTTACCACCATGGAGTTCATTATTTTCCAAAAACAGTATGAGCTCAAGTGATTCATTCCTTCTTTTTTTTTATCCTTTTTTTTCTCTTGAAGTTAATAAGATGTTATATTACAGAGAAACTGCAAAGCTCTTCATCCTGGAGACTTTGGATTGTGGGAAATTTTAAACTGACTGTTGTCTGACAAGTGCTGACACTGGAGACTCCTTCCAAAATTCCTTGCAAAAAACTTCCCCATATGAACAATTAAACAGAATTAAGAAAAAATCAAATGTTTAAATGGGGTTGTCTTACATCCATCCATCATCTGTACCACTTATCTTGTGTAGGGTAAAAGGTGCACACACACTACAGGCAATTTGGAAACACCGCTCAACTTACACCTACATGTCTTTGGCAAGGAACATAAAACTCCATGCATACAGACCCAAGGGCAAGATTCGAACCCCTAACCCTGGAGCTATGAGGCGACTGCATAAGCAATAGGCCACTGTGCATCCTACTGTACTACAGAAATAATGACAATATTAGAATAAGCACAGTAATATAAACCTAACCCTTGCTCTTATCTGGCTGCTGTTAAAGGAAATTATACAATTTATTATTAAACAGTGCCGTGGTGTAATGTGACTTAACACAGAGAATGGCTTTTTGTCTTTCCTTATATGTTGGCTTTTTCTTTCACCCTCTGCATTTTTTATTTATAAAAGACAGATCAATTAAAGCAATCGTGTCCTGAGAAACAAACAAAGCCCTGTAGTGTCCTGACCATAATGATGTCTTTATCATGTGAGAGCTCTAATTCATAAAGCTGGCATTTGTTAGTGTGGCGATTCGAGTCACACACACACACACTCCAGTACTGTGACATTAATTCTGGTAAATGTGAAAAGGGATACAAAGCACTCATGGACATAATAAAGTGTGTTCCTGGTGCCGCCCTGTCCCTCACTCGCTCCTCTCGTCTGCGGTTCTGTCTATCTTCGCCCCCCCCCCCATCCCCACCCTCGTCTGGCTTGCTCTCTATCCCTGCGTCCCTCTCTCTCTCCCTCTCTCTCTTCGCACACACACACACCCAGCTGTACCTCCCTGTAGGCTGACGTGTTGCTAGGCAGATCGCCATCTTGCAGCTCCTTGTCAAAGCCATGCGGATACTGCCGCTTATTGTCTCCTTACCACCTCAACGAAGGACCCAAAAGCATTCTCGTTGTTCTGCAGGTGTTCAGTGGAGCGACAGGACGGAAAAAAAAAAACCAAACAAAAAAACAACGCAATTGAAACATACAGACTCTCAGTATAATAAGAACTATCCTGTGGCCTTTTAAACAGCCATTATTCCTGAGCTGGAGGCAGGTCGATGCCGTTTGTCTGCTAACAAGCGCATTGTGTCAGATAAATCTCCACTCATTTAGGGAGCTGAATAAAAGGCTTGAGGGAGGCGTTGTGAATTAAGCCTTTCTCTCAACAGAAGGCATGCACAAATACACTCTGGCAGACTTCATAGAAATAACAAAGCGCTGACTGACAGGCAGCTGTAAAAAGCAGATTTTCTTGTGTGCACACGTGTGTGTGTGTGTGTTTCTTCATTGGCTAACACAGCCCCGAAAAACTACAGACAGGACCATACCTAAAAAACCAGCAAAGGACAATCAGGATATGCGTCAGGACCATAGCAACCCATGTAACCACGGTGATGCGGTATGTACGTATCTGGGTGAATATGTGGCACAAAAAGTAAATAATAAGCAAGTAATACTTATTTAAAGATGCAATAGCAAGTGTGTAAATAGTTGACTAACACCAATCAGACTTAGATATATTGTACAAATGTCATTCTGGTCCATCTACGTGCCATCCAGCACATCGGACACTCGGCACCCTGGAGGTATAGCCTCCATTTCTGTGGCAGTTACTTAATGGGGCGAGTTGCCAGATTGTCATTCACACTATAGGCAATTTTGGAACGCCAATTAGCCTAGCCCGGATGTCTTTGGACTGTGGGAGGAAACCTATCAAGCAAGGGGAGAACATGCAAACTCCATGCACACAGACCCGAGGTGGGAATCGAACCCGGACCCTGGAAGTGCAAGGCGACAGTGCTAACCACTAAGCCACTGAGCCGCAATTTAATGTAAACCTGCATTTTATGGATGCACTGTAAATAGCACACTGTGTTCTACATTTTGATCACAATATACCTTGCAATTTACTGAAAAACTGCATCACAGCTCTGGTGTATTTAGTGCTTGCTCCCATATTAGCTACATCAGTAGCGAAAATTCCGTTATTATTTTTGGCAACAACTAACAAAAAAAAAAGCCATCTTACAGTGTAATAAAAATTTGTCAATAGATGTAAAAACCTCTTCATTCAGTACATTGGTAGTCAGCTGACTTCAATTTATTGCCACATAATTTTGCTAAGCCTAGACCTGACCAGCTGAAGAAACCCCAGATCATAAAACTGCCTCCAGCGGTGTGTGGAGTCGGCACAATCGCTCTGGAGTAAAGTCAGTCTGGACTCATTAGACCAAACAGATGTGTCCTAATTAGCTTCAGTGACAAGTTCTTTTCTTATGACCACACCGCTGTTTAATCCCAATTCAGTCCTCACATTGTGCAGGTAGGAGACACTCCTACATTCACTATTAAACTTAACTGCTTATACATTCGGTGTAGTGGTTAGCACTGTCACCTTGCACCTCCAGGGTCTGTGTTTGATTCCCGGCTTGATTCCTGTCTCTGTGTGCATGGAGTTTGCATGTTCTCTCCGTGCTTGGTGGGTTTCCTCCGGGTACCCTGATTTCCTCCCACAGTCCAAAGACACTGTGAATGAGTGTATAAGTGTGTATATGTGTGTGTGCCCTGCGATGGATTGGCACCCTGTCCAGGGTGTATCCCGCCTCGTGCCCTAAGTCTCCTGGGAAAGGCTCCAGGTCCCCGCGACCCTGAATACAGGATAAAGCGGTATAGACAATGAGTGAGTCATGATTTTCTTTTTTCTTTCTTTTGACCGCATTTCTGCCACAAAGTTGACCATTATCCTTCCAGGTTTTAATAATGTCCTGACCTGTTCTTAACCCAAGTCCAGTAACTTCAACAATGACTCTTCTGAAATTGAACTTTTTTGCCAGGCGGTATAGTTCTGTTTTACTTTATAATTTCCAGTTAAAGAAGAGTAATGATATATAATAATCATGCTGGTTGTCCAGAAAAGAACAGGATTACTTTTGTCTCTGGTTATAACTTTTTTTCCCTCTGGGCCTCGTTGCTTCTGGCTCATTAGAGACATAAACCTATATTAAGATTTCCTTAAAGCTTTGTCTGTTGTTAAAAGTGCTATCCAATTAGAATCTTAAATTCAATTAGATGTCGTGCAGCCCTGACTAAAAACTTGTTAAGTGTACCAGAGCATTTCCAAGTTTTCAAACTAAAAAAACAAGGACTTAGACAATTAGTATCAAGCAAAAGGCAAAGCTTTGACCAAAACCATTAACACTCAGTCAAGAATGGTAAATCAGTTATTGAGGTTTTGAATTAGTTATGTTACCATTAGAGCCCCTGATTGGACAGGGCACTCTTGTTAAAAAATCTAATTCTTTAGAGCACCCTCAGTGGAAATACTGATTAGTCAGAGAAATCTTCTTGGGAATTCAGATTGCTCCAAGCATACTGGGAATTCGGATTGGTTAAACCAATCTCAGTGGGAATTATAATAGTTGAGAGCACCCTCAGGGGAAATTCTGATTATTCCTGTCACCCTTGTTAGAGTTATGATTAAAGCATCAGCACTGGGAATTTTAAATGGCTATAGCATTCAAAACATCCTCCTTTGGAATTCCAATTGTTCAGAGCAAGCTTCCTAGGAATGCTGATTATGCAAAGCCCCCTTGTTATTAACTATGATTGTTCAGAGCAACCTCTGAGGATGAGAATGCTCATTGGTCAGAGCACCAACATTAGAACTCCTGTTTGGTCAGAGCACAAGCTTTAGCAAATCTGGTCATTTAGAGCACCCTAATTGGGAATTCTGATTGTTTGGACATTGTCTTTGGGAATTCTAATAGTTTAAAGCACCCAGTTTCTGAA
The DNA here is from genome assembly GCA_028565755.1 of Dinotopterus cunningtoni. Lineage (NCBI taxonomy): Eukaryota > Metazoa > Chordata > Actinopteri > Siluriformes > Clariidae > Dinotopterus > Dinotopterus cunningtoni. The sequence goes on from JAOTRS010000031.1 coordinate 9,800,591, forward strand.
CTCTGATCCGTCTAAGCATAATCATGAGGGGAAAAAACGTGATGCAATGCATAAGCTACATGGCACAATTCCCAGGGTTTATTTGACACTTTCAGAGTTCATGTGAGTCCATCTGGAACTGTATAAGCACTGTAAAATGTTAATTTAACACTCTGGGTGCGAATTTATTGCTGGGAAATTTGCTGTGCACTGAATTTAACAAACCCATTTTTAGTAACTGGGTATTGTACTGGTACCTCGGCATACGAACGCGCCACTTCACAAATTTTCACCTTAAGGACTGAAATGTTGCAAGAAATTTGCCTTGGCGCACAAAGCATTTTCGCAATACGAGCGATATTAACTCCGGCTAAATTGTACGTCTGGGAGCCATAGAAAATGAAAAGAGATTGTTTTTGGGTTTAATTGCATTTAGTGCAACAATGTTAGCAATTACGGCAGCAAGAAGAATAAGGAGCAGCTTTTAGTTTTGTTTTTAAAGCAGCTGATGCCTAGAGGAATCATAAATTAAGGTTAATTGAGGTTAAATGTCTACTTATTTCATATTTTACATTATTTACATGTCTATTCAAAACATTTTTCAATGCAAAAATATGATTATAGTGTTGGACATAATTGGTAATATTGGTAATATACTGTTTTTGGATGGCTGGATCTGCATTTACATTATTTCCTATGAGAAAATGTGTTTCGCAATATGAATTTTTTACCTCCGGAACAGATTAGATGTCAAGGTACCACTTTTTTTTTTTTTATTTCTCTTTATTAAAACTTTTTACAACGAAAGGTGTTTTAGTAGTTTGTTTCCCCGTGGCTGTCAGATTTTTCAGGTCCTCACTCGGCAAGCTGAAAAATGAAATCTTGCATGCTGAGAAAAAGTGTTTGTAGTGACATACGATATTCCAATACCTTATTTGCTTGGCATAGCTCAGCTCGATTTCGGATCTCTCCTTGACAAACTTGGTGTAGCGCTCCACAAACTCGATGCCCCACTGTGTGTGCTTCTCCAAGTTATCAAACTGATCCTGAGGAAGAGGAAAAGAGAGAAGAATGTCTGACAGCTGAAGATTCCCCTCATCCAAGAATTTTACACACAAACTAAAAAATGCATGAAAAATGGATAAAAACCTATGATTAACCTAGATGAACTTTGAATATAAACATTTTTAAGTGAAGAAATACACTGCGGTGTAAATTGCACTGTAGAAGGTCAGTTATCTCAATAAGAGGTTGAGTGTTACTGCGTATAATTCTAGAAAAATAAGAAATTTAAGTTTACATAGAATTTTTTTTCAGTACCACTATTTCTTAATTCGAAAGTGTAAGAAAAATCAACAAGCTTTGGTTCAGCTTGCTTGAAGAGGTTATTAGGTCATGGCTCTCTTTTTAGGTCTACTCCACAGTGTAGTCATATTATATTAAGCTAAATGATTATTCTCTGCCAAAAATTTGACCTCAATATAATATAATATAATAACAGTATCATGTGTGCTATTAGAGCGGCGAAAAGGTACAACAGTTGGCGTGTTTTGTATGATCCCCTCGTATGATCCAACAACATACTGTGTGTGTATGGTGCTCTGCAATGGATTGCCATCTCAGATAACGTGTCCTTCCACCTCGTACCCTGTGCTCACACAGGACAGGCTCAGGATTCACTGCGACCATGACCAGGATAAATCATTTACTAAAATGAACGCCGAGGCTGTGCTATTACACAAATAAACCACCAGCCTGTGTGTGTGTGTGTGAGTGTGGACATGAGTAAATGTGTTCGCTGTTGTGTGTGAAAGCCGCCACCTCATCATTTCTCAGCATGACTAGTGTGCTAAGTGCTCACTCCAGATCATGCAGTTGCCCAATAAGGCTCAATGTTGCACACTAGACAGCTAAGACAGTTAAATAGCAACAAAGCACACTTTTTACTGTTCATCCCATAGATGATTCAGTACACCAGATTTTGAATCAGCTAAGTGCTTTGCAACTTCAGCACATATCAAAAGAAGCAATTAGATAAAACTGAGGGTGTTTGCTAAAGCAGGACGTAATGGGACAGAGATCATTACACAATATACATAAAACAGTATAGGAAAAAAGACTTTACAGACAAATTAAACACTCCGCTTAAAAAATTTTGACAACCCAACGCTTCTTCATTCAGCTGGGCCCTTGGAGGTAAACCTTAAAATGTCTATGTAGAACAGACGGTTCCATGTTGAATTAAAAAAAAACATTAATTAAAAAGAAAATAGTATTAAATTTAATGTATTTAATATGCCTCTATATCAATTTATCCTGTAATCAGGGTGCCAATCCATTGCAGGGCACATATACACAAATACACACACACTACAAGAAATTTGGGAACGCCAATTAAGCCTAATGTCTGTGGACTGTGGGAGGAAACCAGAGTACCCGGAGGAAACCCACCAAGCACAAGGAGAACACGCAAACTCCATGGACACAGACCCCAAGGTGGGAATCTAATCCGGACCCTGGAGGTGCAAGGCAACAGTTCTAACCACAAAGCCACCGTGCCGCCACCCCAATATATATTAGAGAGAAATAAATGTAATAAAATACATTGGATATTTTCTGGAAAATAAAACGCCTTCTGATAAAAAATAAATAAATAAAATAAAAAAAAAGACGCCTCATCTTTACCTCGGATATGATCTGAGTGAAAAAAAAAAAATTTCTCTGGTTTGTAGGATAGTTCGAAGTACTTCGATTTTTGAATAGACTGCACTTTGGAACCATCGCCGTGAGAGAAACACGATATTGTCGGGCTCGTATGGTTCTGAATGGGCTTCATGTAGATAGTAGACACTGATGTAGACTTAGAACAATGGTTCCCCAAAAGCAAAAAAGCAGAGAACCAATAGCAGATATCTGACTTCATGTTTTTTGTTTCAAAAGCATGTTCTTAGACAAAAAGAAACAATTATCAGATACGCGTATTTGCATTCTACAAAGGAACACATCCCAGAAACCAATTCCGGTAAATCTGTCCCATAAACTTATCCAAGGTCTTATTATTCAGAAGTGATGCAGGTTTGGACTATCCTCAGCTTAGATGGAGTGAGTACAAATGCTGTCTAGTCTATAGCTTTCAGGAACAATGTTTCCATTGGTACACAGTATTATACTCCCACAAGCCCTGAAAGACATTTAATGTTTTTCAATTGCAAAAAAAAAAGTCTTTGAGAAACAATGTCCAATTCTTGCATACCATCGCAGTGTGTCTTATACTGTATCTGAGGTCAAGTTGGGGGAATGCTAGGATTTTGGACTAAATGTGAACAGAGACAACATGTAGCCCATAGTTGTTGTTGTTTGTCTTTCGGCAGCTCCCATTGATGGGTCACCACATGAGTTGGACCATCCAATCAACACAACAACTTCCGCACAGGTTTTATGCCGGATGCCCTTCAAGACACAACTCTTCCATTTTATCTGTCCAGTGGCTGGGGATCGAACCTGGGCCTTCTGAATGGTAGGTGAGAAACCTACCACTGAGCCACCAATGCCAACATGTGGCCTATAGAAGGTGCAGAAATATGCATAAACTCTCCTGAATCCTTGTCAATATACTAGTCAGAATAGTATTGACTGAAACAAGAATGATAGGACTGACAAGGGAGCCTGTGTTCCCAAAGACCATACTATTATCATGTTGTACTATCATGCTTGTCACATTATCATAAAAAGACCATAAGCTTGATTCTCTTCTATCTTAAAACTGATGCAGATTTTGTGATCCAGATGATCACACACTCATCATCTATACCACTTTATCCTGTATATAGGTTTGCAGGGGGCCTGAAGTCTATCTGAGGAGACTTAGGGCACGTGGCGGGGTGTACTCTGGACGGGGTGCCAATCCATCTCAGGACACACACACACACACACACACACATACACATACACAACTGGAACGCCAATTAGCCTAATCTGCATGCCTTTGAAATGTGAGAGGAAACCGGATTACCTGGAGGAAATCCACCAAACATGGGAAGACCATGCAAACCCCATGCAGACAGACCAAGAGGCGGGAATCGAACCACTACTTTGGAGGTGTAAGGCAGCAGGGCTAACCACTATGATCTAAATGCTGAGCTTGTGAGTTGATTAATCACAAATATGCCCTGCATTGATATCAGACATTGCAGTGTTGCAATGGATCAGACCTTCCCCTAGATAATCAGCTGATGTGATGCAGAATAAATAGCTGATAGAAAATGGCATGCACGTGCCAGAACTACAGTATGAGCAGTACGTATAGAAATGTCTCGTGCCCTTTGCAGGCGGTCAGGACCAGCATTAACGGCGGATTACTGTACAGTGGGGTGAGCCTGCGCGATGGCTAATACGTGTATAAAAAAAGGACCGGCCACGAAAGATTTGACTGCGTGTAAACTACTCGTACAAGGCATTTTGTTTCGACGCAGGTGGACAAAACGGACGGAACCGCGCGCGCCGCATACACACACGCACGAATCCTGTAAAAATGGGCGGAGCGCTGACTGACCCAGCATTAGCACAGACTCCTGACACACCTGCTGATTACTGATGCACACGTTCATTTTTAAGATTTCTGACCCCTGTCATGATGCATGATGATCTTTGACAGATATTTGGCACGTACCCAGAGCTCGGTGCCCCAGCTGCAGCTCAGGGATTCGGGGCAATTCCTTCGTGATAATCCTCTGCTCGAATGCATGGCGTGGTGGCTTCGGAAGATATCACTAATGTAATGTTTAAAGAAAAAAATACTGATCCCGAGGTTTTAAAAATATACCGTCAAGGGTGTAAACCTCGATCGGTTATGAGAGATCCGCTTTCACCTCCGCATGCTGCCAGTTCCAGGCGATCAGCCTCGGCCGTCTCTCTCTCTCTCTCTCTCTCTCTCCCTCTCTCACTCTTTGCACCCTGCATTCATTCAGTCAACCGCTTGGGACAGCGCGCACAAACACACACACACACACACACACACTCCCGAATGATGCTGATCGAGTTATTGAATAAACTCACAAAAAATATTCTAAAGCACCAGCATAAGCGCAACGGTTTTAACTGTTTTTAACGTTTTTAAACGGTTTTTAACTTCTTTAACGGTTTTAATTTTTTTTGGTTTTCCTTTATATTTGGTAAAATATTTTAGAATTTAGACTATCATCGAAATACGTTACAACATTTTGTTACAAAAAACGACAACATTTAATAAATATTCTCATTTTATTTAAAACATTCAATCGAAATGTTTACATGACATTATTTCTCCATGCCTTTATTTTGACATCATGCGCAGTTGTGTTCCAAATAGATCTCACTGTAAAACAAAGTACACTATATTACGTCTGAAAAATCCGCGTTTCACACCCTGAGTAGTGCGCGTATAGATTTAACACGGCGCAATTTGGAACGCATTCCAAAAAAAGGGTTCGTACGAAAGGCTGAGGAGAATTTCCTCTTGGTAACCAGCAACAGTTTTTCGGTTTCTAGGCAGTTTTTAATGACGCCGTAGTCTGTTTGATTTTTTTTGAAAACTGAAAGAATGTCACGTTTGCTCGTTTACTGTATTTGTATTTAAATATATCACATTTTCGATATAATTATGTTAACTACTTTATATGTGTAAACTACATTTTTAGCCGTAGCTACTGTACATGGTTAGCGGTTGCCTCGCGACAGCTGTGTTTGTTAACAAGCTAACGGGTTAGCAAGAAGATTAGCGTTAACGAGGTTTGTAGAGGGCAGAGCGTTTAGTATTAATAAAACCATTAATAAATAAACACATAAATAAAATTTTAAAAATGAGTGAGCAACTTAAGTTCATCGTGGAACAGCTGAACAGAGAGCCATTTAAGAAGAACTTTAACTTAATCACTTTTGACTCTCTGGAGCCGATGCAGCTTCTGCAGGTTCTCAATGATGTTTTGGCTGAGATTGAGTCTAAGGTGAGACAGCTTTACGTTAATACGCTGTTGCATTAGTGTAAGGTTATTTGGTTATAAGGTCATATTATGTGAACAACGGCATGGATAAAGACTTGGATGTTTGGACTTTTTTCCTTCTTCACATAAACATATACTTAATATTAGGTTAACATTAATACACACAGAAAAATATTGTGCATGCATGATGGATTGTGTTTGGTTAAGCTATATACCTGAAGCACAGGTAGATTAGTCAGACCTGAAGTCTTTTACTTTCGCCTAGTCAAGTGTGGAGAGACGTTTGGCTTCACAGTCTTGGTAACTGGTTTTAAATGGACTTTATTGATAAGAAACCAGAAAGACTGGAGATGGCCTGCTGAACTCTTGAGTGGCGGTTTGGAGTTCAGGCCTCAGTCTCCAGAAGTAAAAAAAATTGTCAAAGTTCATCATCGGTTCCTGTAGCTTGATAGAACAACATGCACCATGAAGACACTGCAAAAAGGGGCATCTTTTCTCAATTCTATGCCAATCCCTGGTGGATGAGTGGAAAGTGGCTCGCCTGCCATGTGAAAGGCCAGAGTTTGAATCCCACCCAAGGAAAACCCCAGCCACTGGATGCAGTGCCAGTCTTAAGCCTGGATAAAATGGGAGGATTTTGTCTGGAAGGGAATCTGTTGTAAAATCTGTACCAAGTTGTGTTGTCTGGATGATAGTCCGCTGTTGACTGTTTATTTATTGTCAGTTTCAGTGATTAGAATTTAAGGGGACACTAAGTTTTTCTCATGTTATGTGAACTTTGCCATGCCTCTATGCATGTAAAACAACCCCCTCATTGCAGCATGGGAACACTTCCTATAAGACATTCCTATAGCCAAGAATATACCTATAAACAGCTAATTTAAGCTGGAACCCTTTTATCTAACTGGAAAATGTTAGTGTCTACTGAGCCCCTTTGGTGACATTGGGGGGAAAAAAATATCCTGTGGCCATAACCTACTAAGGCGTGGGAACGAGATACTATGTTGTGGGGGCAAAATAGTATAAAGCATGGCCATGAGATTCTACTGTATACTGGATATACACTACACTACCGTTCAAAAGTTTGGGGTCACTTGCAAATTTCTTTGTTTTTGTTTAGTGATTTATTTTCTACATCCTTACAACAATACTGGGGATTTCAAAACTATAAAATAACACATATGGAATTAGGTAATTACGTAACAAAAACAACAGTTAGTTGTTATTTTAATACACAGAGGTCAGCCTTTCTGTAATAGTTCTTGTAAGAACAGTATTGTCAAGTGCATTTGCAAAATCCGTCAAGCAC
>JAOTRS010000031.1:9807956-9819948 GCA_028565755.1 Dinotopterus cunningtoni
AAAATGACCAATTAACAGCACCTCAGATTAGAGGCGTTATGAAGTCTTTACAGAGCATAAGAAGCAGACACATCTCAATATCAACTGTTCAAACGAGATTAATGCATTTCTTGGACACCTTCAGCATTCCTTTACAATGTAGAAAGAAATAAAAATCAGGAACGATCATGAAGTTAGAAAGTGACCCCAAACTTTTGAACGGTAGTGTATGGACTGTAGGTTAATCACAGTTCATTTAGGAGAGGATTGTATTCGTGATCACACATTTTGTTTTTTCAAATAAACTGTGTTGAGTTGCAATAGTTGTTTCTGATAAATGCATGACTCCCCACCTTGGTTAGAGATGTGGATTTGGTGCTTCATGTATTTACACTTTTCAGAGCAAGAATGCATTTTGTTGAACTTAATTGAGCTTAAAGTATTTGCTTAATTAGAGAATTTAAATTAAACAAGCTTAAAGTGTCCATAACTTTAATACTCTACAATTCACCAACAATCAAGGCATGCTTAAGAAATATTAACTTTGTACACACAATATAAAAACTGCAGTCACAAAAATATACAAGTAAAGAGATAATGTAATCCTCTTTGAGAATTAACCAACTAATCTTTAACCTAGCAATAGGTTATTTAGTCTGTGAAGAATATGATTTCTAATTCTTAATAACTCATTGTAAGTTCACAATGATCCTAGGGCAGTGCAAATTGTTGCAAATGTTCTTTATCTGTAAAATAATACATATTTAGATATTGCCTTTAATACTGCTTTTAACTTTCTGAACCTTTCATGCATCACTCATTTCACTCAGTTATAATTTACCATGTTATTGGAACACAGGGAGGAGGAGAGACATATATTTTTGCTGAGCATCATCAGTTATGCTGGTGGATCTCAGTTTTTTTTATAGCATACCCATAATGCAAAAAATAAATAGATAAATCAAATAGATAAATAAAAAATCTTCTCCCTTATTTATATACAGCAATATGGAAGAACTTGTTTATCTTCAGTAACAGATGTAATGGGGTGGCATTACTGTACAGTATATCAAATGGCACCATGCACACATTCTCACAACTGTGCAGACAGACAGCAACCTGAGCTCAGGTTCGGACCATTGCTGGGAGAAGGCAACGCTATCTGCTGTACCACCCCAATAAAATACTTTTGTCAGAATTATTAGTCAAACTTTTGACATCCACGATTTTCTTTTACTGCAGAAAAAATGATGTACCCCCACGACAGATTTCTTATATCCACATTTAAGAATGACATATTATTTATTTGTTCTCTTGTTCTACTCTTTGTATTTATTGTTCTATATTTCAGCCATCACTTGATATCCGAGAAGAAATGCCTGAGCAGACTGTCAAAAGGATGTTCACCTTGTTGGGGATGCTGAAATACAAACCACCTGGTGGCTCATTTGATGTGTAAGTTAAGGAACAAAAGCCCTAACCCAGAGTCCCTATTATGATGTGTGAATATGGTAAGGGATAAGCATTTCTCAGTATCACAGGATAGCATGTTTTGTAGGTGTCTCCAGTGTCAGTGCTTTGCAACAGTCAGAAGTTCCTTGAAGTTTTTTTGATGCAACAAAGTCGTTTGGAAGAAGTAGTTTTTCAGTATTGTGACAAGCTGCATTTTTTTCTGTGTTAACATCAATAGAGTAGTTGTTGAGGGGGAAACTGTTTAATAGCTGCCATAATTTAAGTGGTTAACCGGTTATTAGGTGGTTATAAATGCATTAAAAGTAGGGCTGAACGATTTAATAAATCACACAGATTGCGATTGAAAGGGTCATATTGACTAATACAGTAAATGTATCTTTTTTTATTAAAACGTATTTATCTAGGCTAACAGCAAATAACGCACAAATGATCTTGTTAAGTGGATGTTTCATACACACATTTCATACAAACTTAAATAATTCTTTTGATTGTGTAGAGCTGCTTTGCGACAATGTCAATTGTTAAAAGCACTATACAAATAAAATTGAATTGAATTGAATGTTTGACAATATTTATTTATCACATCAAAAGTATTTAAATAAAATTTAAATTATCGCACAAAGGTTTATATTGCGATTTAGAATTGGGTGCAATTAATTGTGCAGCACTATTTAAAAGTATGATGGATGGTTCTTTTATGAATAATTAGATCATGACTGGTAAATTGATTTTACCAATTGATTTATGACTGGTAAAATAAAACTTTGGGACATGCTGCCATTGAGAAATTATCAATCAATGTTTCATACAAATGCCAGCAGAACATAAAGTAAAAATGTGTATAACTCTATACTCTAACTTGACCTAAACAGAGGAGAGTGTAAATGTAAGTAGGCCAGATTTTGCTTCTCTTTTCACTGAGCCTGAGTTTCTGTTCATCTCTGCTTCCCAGGAGCAGTTTTCGTCAGGGACTGGTGACGGGCAGTAAACCGGTGGTGCACCCCATCCTGCACTCGCTGCTCCAAAGAGTTCCTGAGTTGAAGAAGAGGGCCTATCTTGCCCGCTTCCTTGTCAAGCTGGACGTGCCCACCGAGTTCCTGGCTGATGAGGTCATCGCTGAGGTCTACCACCAGGTCTGTGCTTATTTTGGGGTCAATGGGCACAACTGCTACGTTTATGCAAACTCTAATATTACATTAATACTGTAATCGGAATAATATGTCAGTCAGACTAATAATATATATATATTTTTTAAATCGTCATCCAACCACTTCTGACCCGATTCGGCCCGATCAGTTTGAGTTTTTAATTGAAATTAGAGGGGCAGTGTAAACTTTTGATAGTCTGTTTAGTGGGAAAACATTAGCCATGTAAAACTTTACTAAATAAAATTTTTCTGTCCATGTTTGCTCCACATGGGGGTAACATCAGGTGACTTGACAAGGTTCAAGGAGAGTGAAGGAAGAGGCATTAAAATGTTTTCTTTCATTCTTTTTATTTCATTCATTGAAGATGTAAGTGCACATCTTGTCAGATCAGTGTCCAAGTCCAAGTTGAAATCTTTAATCAGAATGAATGGTCCATGTAACCGCAGATAGTGTTTGGCTAATTCTAAGATCGAATTTGTGCTAAATAAAATCACCAGGATTAAGTGTATTACAGTTTATATGATTCAGGTCAGCAAACTGTTTAAACTTTTTTTTATAAAATAATAAATTGATGGCATTATTTTTGTCCTTATATTGTAGTTTTTTTTGCTGTCTTATATTTTTTTGATATTTCACACATATTCTGTGTGAATCTTTCCTATTATCTGTATAGTATGAAGAGTTGGTAGAAGGATTTAAGAACTTCCATAAAGAGTGTGAACAGCTAAGGAACTTTGGATTTTCTGCAGCGGAGATTCGAAGGGTGAGAGACATTTACCCTTTTTTTAACTACTTATTTATACTACCACTTATACAGTTTAACAGCAGTAATGTATTGTAAAATAAAGGAAACTTTAATTTGCTGTAGGGAATGAAATAATGGCATTTGAATAGTGTTTTAAATAAACACCCCTGCCTTCTTGTTACTATAATAGCAAATAGAGATATAGAATAATAATTAAATGAGGTTACTGTTTTATTCTGAAAAAAAGTAATTTTTATGAATAATCCTACAGTCATCTTTCATTTTAACTGGTTTTTTTTTTTTACACCAATTCATATTTCAATGTGTTGCATTTCTGGTAGTCTAGTTGAACTTAATGTTTAACATTTTTGTAAAAAAAGAAAGTAAGTTTATTTATTTATTTTTCATACACCTTCTTCCCAGTGGCCCATTTAAAGAACTTTTATAACTAAAGAAGTTGTATGTTATTGGGGAAAAAAACAATAATGGAATTTGTTACTGCAGGACATATCAGATATGGAAGATGAGAAGGATCAGCTGATTAAAAGAGTGGAGCGTCTAAGAAAGCGGGTAAAATTTCAGATTTGTACCAGTATTAAATTTTGTGTCTCTATAAGGAATAAATTCGATTATGTTCAACGTGAGACAGACTGACATTTTATTCCTCTTTATATCCTCTACAGTCTAGACAATTGCGTTCAACCTTAAGAAGTGTGTATGACTTTATTTGTCCACAAGGTGGAGTGTGTGTCTAACCATCAGCGCATGCTAGAGGTGGCCAGGCAGCTTCGGGTGGAAAAGGAGAGAGAGGAATCTTTGGCTCATCAAAAACAGGAGCAAAAGAACCAGGTACCTAAGGGCTCCTCATTTTTTCTTCTTAAAAACAGTTCTAAATCTAAAAAAAAAAATCAAAGCTTTCAGTGTTTATGTGGAACATTAAATAAAGTCACCTATATGGATTAATAGGTGCATCTTTCCAAGCCAATTTTTGAAAGTGTATTACACATGCAATATGTTGGTTGTGTATTTCAGCTATTCCAGGCTGAACAGAGGAGGCAGAGGTGTCAACTCCAGCTGAAAGACTTGCGACAGGCAGCAGCAGACGCCAAGCCTGAGAGTGAGTGGACCATGGAAAAATCTGTGTGTCCTGGTAGTGCATGACAGAGGTCAAATAAACGTCATGTGCACAGGCGTCCTATTAAACAGAATACTCCTTTTAAACATGTCAAGCCCTCATATGATGTTTTCATAGGTATCACACACATTTCAGTTCTCTGGTGTGAATTGTAATTTTCCAGATCACTAGATTTTCTTATTTGGATTATTTTTTCCCCCAGCAGTTTGTCTGTGATAATATTTATCTCTAAAATTAGCAGAAGTGTTATTTTGCAAATGAACTGTCTGCACTGCTTACATAGTGTGGCATGTGGGAGTGTGTTGTGAGGGCTTAGTGGCAAAAGACTTTTCTATTGCAGGCCTAGTGAAGAGACTGGAGGAGGAAATTAAGTTCAACTCCTACATGGCTTCAGACAAGCTGCCCAAAGAGCTGGAGCGCATCCGCAGCAAAGTGCACTACCTGCAGAAGGTGGAGTCCAAGCCAGCCATGGGTCACGCCGAGCTAGACGAGCTGGAGGAGAAGGTCACGTTTCACTGCATGTTTTACCCCCGTTTAGTTCAGATCTCGGCACAATACCTACTGCCATTCACACACAGAACATAGCAGTGTACAGTTTCTTAACTTTCCCTCTTTATACCACCACAGTGTATTTGACATGAGGCAACCAAGATGTGACCTAAGTGATTAACAAAATTAGCTATTTTTTCCACAAAGCTTCTCCTTTTTCACAGGCTCAAAAGTAATTGGATAAACTTACATAATTATAAATGGGAGAATTATCTTTAATACTTGAATGCAAATCCTTTCCAGTCAATGACTGCCTAAAGTTTGGAACTCAGGCTTCAACTGTTTCCTCTTTTGTAACGTTTTGCCAGGCCTTCTTTGCTGCAGTTGTTTGCAGTTTGCTGGATGTTTTTGGGTTTCAGTTTCATCACCAGTAAGTGACGAGCTTGATCAATGGGGATGAGGCCAGGTGACTGACTTGAGCATTTTTAAAAAAATATTTAGCTTTATTTGCCTTATAAAGCTCTTTGGTTGCATGTGTGGTTCATGATTATCCATCTACTGTGAAGGTCCATCCTACTGTATCAGTTTTGCATAGTCTGACTGAATGTGACCAAAAAGTACAGCTGTATACATTTCAAAATTGATCTACTTCTTTCAGCTGTCACAACATCAATAAACAACAGTGACCCAGTTCCATTAGAAGCCAAACTTGCCTATACCATAACATTGCACCATTTTTCCATACTGTATTCTTCTCGTCCCGTTATGATGATACAAGGTAATCTTGTTCCATGACTGGGCAGGTATTTTAAATGTTTTCTTTCAAAGTCTAATCCTATCCTAATGTTCTTGAGGTTAACTGTCTGTATTTACATTTATGTAAGCATCTCTTTGAAAATGATGGTGTTCAGAGTGCTTTGATTTTTCCCACTTTAATCTATTATCCACTTTAGTTGTCTTACAGTATGTGGTTTTTCAGGCCCTTTGGTGTTGCTGAGCTTGCCATTGGGTTCATTGTCATAAATTTTTACCAATCGTAATGTTTCCACTTTCTCTCTGGTAAGCCTTTTTTTCAGCTCCTCCCTCATTAATGACCTGCATATAAAAGATTCCCATGAGTTGCTACCAAACACTTGGAATGGCCATGAATTTCCTTTACTAATCTGTCTGGCTTTAATTTTTAATCAGCTATTGCAATAGATTGATTGCTCATTTCAAATCCATTGTGGAGGTGTACAGCAGCGAAAATACAGAAATTGTGTCCTTGTTCAAATATTTATGGACCTAACTGTGTATGGTTAATTTCCCAGTGTTCTCCAAGTCATTTAATTTCCTATTAGTCTGTTTTACTTCTTTTAGTTTTCTTATTTTTTTTCATTGGGCCTCAGACCAAATTATTTTTGTTTCTTCTGCTGATCAGATAAAAGAGCTAAATCGGATGAACCAGGAGATGGAGAAAAAGATGTCCAGGTCTGACCCAATGGATGATAACCTTACTTTGTACAGACAGCAGGTAGGAACATTTGTGTCTCTCATTACTATCTGAAAAGGAACTAATGCAAACAACAGCTGTGTGAAACCTTTTACCTAAAGCACTTTTAATAGAGGTATAAGGGTGGTTGATAGATTCTGTCAAAATACGCAGTCACTGGATACTTTACATGTAACACCATACTAATACTGTGTCTGAGCTCCTCTTTGCTCTCCAAACAGTCTCAATTGTCCATGGGATGGATTCCCCACGGAAGCATTTCTTTCATCTTAAAAGCGCTCTGTTGGATTCAGGTTTGGTGCAAGCTGAGGCCACTATTGTAAACTGAGCTCACGGTTATGTTCAAGGTACTGGTTTGAGATTTGTGCTTCATTACATGGCAGATTATTATGCAAGTAGCCTTTTAAGATTCAAGTGTTAAACTGTGGCCGTAAATGGGTGCAACAGTATTAAAATAAGCTGTGGCATTCAACTTATTCTCGAGTAGTGTCCAATAAAGGACGTAACGTTTGCCCCTCAAAAAAAAATCAGCCTACTATTACATCACCAGCCTGAACAGGTAAAACTAGGCAGTTTTAGGCTATAAATTCATATGATTCACTTAATCCCAAATTCTGACCCATCATCTGCATGTTGAAGAGGATCTGAACTGTCTTGTTTTGGAGAGCCTGTCCTCACTATAGCCTTAGACTCCAGTTTTGGGTGGCTGGAGGTGTTCCTTATAAAGTGTCCACTAAGTGTAAAAATAAGTGTTTTGAGTTTTGTTCCTGTGCTGGAAAATGTTATTTCTTTTTCTTGTTATTTGCACATACACTATAGATGTACTTTAGCTAGGGATTCAGTTGATACACATTTTGATTGTAATGTTGCCTTAAAACGTACTTCAGATTAACAAATAACTTTTTGTTTCTTTTTCATAATAGCCAGATAGCTTATCATGACTGCATAATGTGTCATTTTTTTTCGATTGGCAAAAATGTTGTTAAATGAATAGATGATACCACACTCATCAGTGTCATCAGTGGAAACACTTAAAAATGTACTGTTTAATAGGCCTCCATCATAGCACGCAAGAAGGAGGCAAAGGCAGAGGAACTGCAGGAGTCCAGGGAGGAGATGGCTGCCATAACAAGAGAGCTGAGCGCTAAGAGTCAAGCTGTGGGGCAGGGAGGAGTTGAGATCATCCGCTTAGATGAGGTATGTTTTTTAAATACAGTAAATTTTAAACAAACCAAACTCACTCCTCTTAAAGCAGACCAAAATGTAGACCAACAGAAAAGTTTTTTTTTGTTTTCACATTTTAGTTAATTTGAAAGATGATTTATTTATTTTTTTTCCCCCTTCTGGTCTGCTTCAGCTCTGTGGCCTTGCCCTCTTTCAGTTAAAACTAGAATTACTTTTGTTCTTTCAATCTTTTATTGTTTTGGAATTGCATTAATTTACAGAACTAACGTATAAATACAAGATAGACTCTACGAATTACACTTCAGAAGTACTCTTGCCAAGGGTGCTTATGCTAGTATTGGTACTGGAACTAAACATGGTAGTACAATTCTTAATTTCTAGATACAAGAGCAGAAGTTTAAGCATACTGTCAAATTTAGATAGCATAGTCAATGTAATCAACGTAATAATAGTCAGTGTATAGTATAATACAGTATAATGATATTATAAACTGTTTAGTCAATAATAATAGCTCCTTGAAATAGTGGTGACATTATTGCCATACTTGAATACCATAATTACAACCAAAGGAATTTGCATCTTTTGTGGAAAGTGTTCTGAATATTGCTTTTAGTGCCTAGAAACCATCCTTGTTTTATGGGAAAATAAATATTAGGTAACACAATTAAAAAAAACTGTCATTTATCAACACTCTAATGAGAAAAAATGCTGTTGAGCTGCATGGATTGTAGAGTGACTACAAAACAAAAACAAACGTAATATTCAGCAGTTAGTACTATCAGGGCGCTAGTAGAGAAGTTTCACATTCTCATATTCCCCTCCCACATACTGAGAGGAGTCCAAAGATTACAGTTTCAAAACGGCAAACTTTAGTTGAATCTTGTGGTTTCACCATTTTAAGATCAACAGTGAGACACCAGCTCCATTAATAGAACCTTTTTGGACAAGGTCCACAAAAGAAACTTCTCTTGAGACCAAAAAACACATCTCATCTGGACTTCATCTGGACTTTGCCAAGGAACATTGGGATTACAACTGGAAATGTCTGTCGGGGTCAAATGAGTCAAAAACGTTTAGCTTTTTGGCTGTAATTTTAGGTGAAAAATAAATAAATAATATGGATTGCATACAAAAGTCAGCACCTCATACAATGGGTAAAATACCCTGGTAGTTCTTTCATGTTTTGTCTTTGTTTTATTGCCAGTAGTCTGGGGCTTTAGTTACGGTCAGTGGCATAAGAATTTTATTTAACACAGAATATCTGGATGCCTCTACAACAAGCCTGAACCTGGGTCTTCCAACAAGACATGATTAGAAGCACCTGTCAAAACTGAATAATACTGCAAATTGTTGCAGCAACACAAAATCACAATGGCCTTCTCAAATGAAGAGGTAACCCTATGATTCTTGATTGGTTGGAAATTGTCTGAATGGATGAGAAGTCCAAGATCCCTCTGCAAGTTTTCTCCAACCTTGTTAAATACTGTTGAAGGAGACTAAGTGTTGTCATTCTACTAAAATGCTGAAAATTACTGAAATATTGGGTGCCTTTTTTTATCTGCAGTATTATGAAAATGTGTTATTAAAGGGAAAGGTTTTTGTTCCTAAAATTGGTTTAACAATAAAAAAGCAAATGTGAATGTGTTTAACAGGACTTGTAAATCAAAAAAGTGTGCTAAACAGAAAAAAGAGCTGTGAATTCTAGAGTAAGATTAAACTTTTATCCTAACTGCACTCCATTTAGTCTAAATTTTACAATGTTACCGATATCACACTGCTGTTATATGTGCTCTGTACTATACTGGATGTCTGATATGGAATCTGCACATCATCCTAAATAGCATTGTGGTGTTAATATTCCTGTCTCTGCTCTTTGTCTGTATCCTCTCATGCTGCTGGTCTCTTGGTTTGTCTGTCTGTCTGGGTGGCTGGTAGATTCCAGCATGGCCTTGTGCAGTGGGATGGGATACAGAAGAGATAGAGAGGCACACAGGCCAAAATAGCCCCACCTTGTCTTTCCACTTCCTTCAGTCCTGTCATCCCTGTTTGATAAGGCACTCTTCTGCATGTGGCTTCTTTAACCCAAGGATGGGTGCAAGAGCACACCAGCCATGCATAGTGACACGAGATAATCAGAAACCGGGAGGTACTCTAGTTCCTGTGTGGGTTTTTTTTTTTCTTTACCCTATCATTCTCAAAAGTTTTTGCCCACCAACACAAAGTGTTTTATTTCCCCAAAACCATATAGCTTTTGAAAAAAACAGCCCAAAATGGATTGCTTCACTTTTCAATGAACACACCTCACAGAATCGGTGTATGTCAGTGTGTGCATCTGTGGAGGATGTTTAAGAAAGAGCTCTGGAATGGATTATGCCCTTGTATGGTCACACAATGGCACAGCACTGATTTAAAAAAGGAGAGAGCGCAGCACATGGGGTTCGTAGCTAATAGCTGTTGTAATGAAACCGACATTTAATAGATCAGGGTAAATAGAGCAAGCCTTTCAAACAGCAGCTGGTCCATATCCTAAAATCAGTGTGTGTGAATGTGAGTGCTCTGCATTTTCCGGTCCCCCCCCCTTTTTTTTTTAGGCTCACATAGTAATAATAAATTGTGAAAGAGAAGGAGCTGTGCTTTGTTTCAACTTTTAAGCATCTTGAAATCTAATCTTTTAAGGGTTTTGATTTAATCAGATAAAAAAAATTATTAAATTGTACATTTTTATTTTATGCCACTTCAAAGGAGAATATTCTTTTATTCTTTTGTTTTAACACAGGTCAAGCATTATTAGTTATATGGACGAAACAAAAAGATGAAGAATTGTAGTGAAATAATAAATAAATGAAGCGTTCATTCATGCTTGCTTTGAAGTGAAAGAACGAGGAGTTATCTTTTTTTCATTTTATTTTTTTAAATTCCACATAACAGTGTTCATCCTATTATTGAGAGATCTTGTGTTCAAATGTCGACAATGCTGCTGCTATCGGTGGTAGGAGCTAAGGGAGCAGGATTGGCCATGCTCCCTTTGTGGGAGGAATGAGATACTCTGCCCTGTCTGCCCCATGGACACTAGCTAATCGCAGCTGTCTGTGAGCTCATACTGTATATGTGAAAGAGTACGGAAAGCACTTTTTGCGTAGTGTGTTATGTTGCTTTGTGATAAAACATGACATGAGGGAAAAAATACTTTAAATTATTTTTATACTTTAATTTTCACATTTAAGAGAATGTCAGAGTTAAAGCAGGTGGTAAAATTTATGATGATAAAACATTTGACTCTCACTATAACTTTTCTGATACTGTCGTCACTGTTCATCTTGCCTAACAGCTGATTCAGTTACAACTGTAGGCCGATCTGTTTCTTTTGTATTTTCTGCATTAGGCCGAAAAAGTAACACCCGCTTTGTATGTTTGTTCACTTTTGAATGCAGCACTTGCTAACAATGATTTATTTGCCCTTATTGCCTCTGCATTTTTTTTTCCATTTCACTGTGATGATTACCTACCAACGCATGTGGTGACTAATTTAGCCACTGTCACTTGACGGCCATTTGTAATGAGAGAAAACAAGGGAACACTACCCAGCACAATTGTTGCCTATAATCCCCCCAACCTTGTCTGCCCTTGATGTCCCGAAATACACAAAGGGTAGACTCTGACACACAAGCTCCACATTCTCTGAGCGACACACGACACACTGTGATTTTTCTCAGGTTGCTTTATACATGTATAGCTGGCTGTAGTGACAGCAGGGTGGTCCAAGCGATGTTCTTTAGCAGGAACTGAACGATGACGAAGGCGCTTTGCACCCCTGGCCATGTGCCTACAGTCTCAAGTTACTTTGGTCACAAACTGAGGAGACATCCCTTAGGGACACAACTTCACTGCCAGATACTAAAAAAACATAAAAATAAACTCCTATCCCCAATCCCCTACCACCAGCACAAATCTGATTTCATTCAGTCTGTATTTTTAAAGCTCCATTCTAGCTATGGAAGGAATATAACACAATGTCAGTCCCTCCTAAAATGTTTTATTTTGCTTATACCACAACAATTTGACAGATGTATCTTGTCACGTTAGAGAGCAAACAGAAGATCTGCTGTCCTTTCACTAGTTAAGCCTTACTGACTATTGTAAAGTGACGACGAAGCGATTCCTGCCCTGAATATTACATAAATGTTTTCTTATGGAAAAGTTCAGTGTATATAAAGTAACTTCCTCGGTTGAATAACAAGATGTTGGTGTATCTGGGAATTATTGTCCTTATATGATTGTAGAAATAATGACATTTTAGAGCAACTGCATTAATATAAACTTATTAAAGACAATTAATTAATATTTTC
>JAOTRS010000031.1:9823423-9842065 GCA_028565755.1 Dinotopterus cunningtoni
TTGTTTGGAGTGTGTTATTCTTACATGCTGTTTATTAAGCTGTGAATGAGTTCAGACATCAGTCCTTTAAGCACCCAACAGCTGTGAGATTCAAACTTTTCAGTCAAAAGAAAGAATTATTTGAGCTACTAGCCTATTAAATTACAAATAAACCGAGCACAAACTGATAAATGCTATTTTTTGCTCCTTTCAGCTGTTTTTTATTTAAGAACATTTAGCAAGAATTTGTGATTCTTTCATCTGATGTCTCTGTCCAACGTTCTGTCCCTGACCCTGTCCCACAGAAGCATCCATCCCCATTCAGATTTCACTGTGTTCATATGAAGTTACAGCACCTTCCTGGAAATGACTTCACACCTTTGAACCCTCCCAGCCACGGACCTGCTGATAGCCCTTTTGACGCAGGAGATCTGAGCCAGGGCTATTTGTGAGAGCAGCATTTGCTCTCTGGCTACGTGAAAGGCTGCGCTTAGGCGGGTGGGAGAGTTTTGTGGTGGGTTGTGCGAGCCTGGACTATCGCCACCAACCCTCCTGGCAGCTGTGCGCCTGTTTCCCTACTCTCTCTGGAAAACTAACTGTCAAGATGACCATCACACTTACATATACATATGATCCATCCTTACTCTCATACAGATCACCAACAATATCTTCATGCCATTCACGAAGGCAGTGCTGCAAAATCATAAAGCAGGTCACATGAAATACATGTGACCTGTTTTTGCTTTAGGTGATGTGTATGAGGAGCAGCAGGTCGTCCGCCTGTCTATATCTAGGCTATAATGAGGGGAAGTGCAGTGAGATATACAGTACATCTCTCCCAAGAGACATATCCAAAGATCCCTGAACTTTTGAACCCAGATAGTAATGTTGTGTACGTGTCATTACTACCACTATAACATTAACACATTTCCCTGAGAAAATTACAGAAACCCTGTTCACTTATATTTGAAACATGAGCAATTGTGTGGTTAGTCTTTAACAATACCATGCAAGTTTTTAGAAAAATACATTGGTAACACATTCTAACATGTCTGTCTTATCCTAAGAACATTTGTTGGTGGAGTGTAATGTAAAGTTTTAATTCAAGTATAACAACTGGTCTTAGATTTTCATTAGATCTTAGTAGGTTTTCTATTCTTTTAATTAGTACAAATATGTTTTAATGACCTTACCTATGATTATCAATGCCCCCTTGCTCTAAACCTTTCTCACAAACGTTGTTCACCTTTTAATTTCTACTCACCATCCAGCTCTCCCCTGTCAATCACTGTTGACCTGTGTTACTCTAGCCAACTGAATCTTTTCAAAGATTTTGCTCATGCTTGCTGCATCAAAGAACAGCTTAAAATGCTTTTAGGTAATTTCTCATTCTGTTAGGCTTTCCTCATTCTTGAGCTCACACATGTCCCAACTGTGTCATTTCACTGTAATTGACAAGGGAAAATAGTATGGTCTCTCCCCTACCCAGAGAGCATGGACAGTTTTGCTCCTGTCCATGGATGTTTTTGGCATCATCAGGTTCTGAACTCATGATTGACAACATTAAATGTAACTAAAAATTAATAATTATATTATGTGTTTTTTAATAAGTAAATTTTTATGTTTGGCAAATATCCATGATATAAGAAGAATAAAACACTGGTGACGTGCTATTAAAACTTCTCTGTGTTATAATTCTTGCATCAAACATAACCAAATATGCATTGATGAATCCCAGACTCTTTGGCTCATATTACAAATAGTATCTGTCTGTGTGGTGAAGAGGTGAGGGCTGACTGTGTAGACATGACTCTTCACAGAGTGCTTAACACACTCAGAGGCCTATTGTGTGCCCAGCCTTTCAGCAGCATCATACCTTTTTGCTTTTAGCACATGAGCACTGATTATACGTGCAAATGAGACTCAAATGAGTCCCCCAGGGGACCTTGGATCTAAACTCTAATGTAACCATCGCTTTTTTTTTTTTTTGGTTTTCAGCAATCCCTGGAGGCTCAGAAGGGGATCTCGGGCTTCAGTGAGACCCAGGAGGAGCTGGAAAGAGTCTCTGCCATCAAAAGTGAATTGGATGAGCTGAAGGGACGCAGGTTGGACAATATGTCTGAGATGGTGAGCTGATTTTAAAAAAACTAACAAAAAAACCCACATGTGCAGTTTCTATTTTCCTTGTTTCTCCTTTTTCTTTTTATTTACACTCTATCAAGGCTGTTGAAATTTAAATCAAGGGTAAAATTTTAAAACCATGACATTGTCACATAAGCTGTTTATTGCATCAGTTTGTGTGGTGTTCCCTTGCTTCATGTTTTTGTTCATTAATGAGCGCTTTGGGCTTATGGGAAAATGCTGCTCCCCTGATGAGTTCTGTAACTGCCCTGGCACTTTGCTTGCTTCGGGTTGCTACAGAAACTAGAAGAATAGAACTTCTTAAATCCAATGTTGGGGTTTTAAGTTGCATAAAACCCGTCAAGTTGTATATAAGGAAACAGTTCTGCTTAAAATTAAATGTTAATGCTACATTTTGAACGTGAATACATGACTGCTGCAGTTTTTGTACTTGCTTAGGTACATGTGAGGTTGCGTACTTGCAATCTGTCCTCGCACAAAGCTGTACCAACTGTTGCCGGTTTGTTTGCATATATGTTTATATTTACTGTATATATACATTTGTGTGTGTGTGTGTGTGTGTGTGCGCGCAATTTGGGTTAAACGAAAGAAATATATTTCATGGTCATTTTAGAATCCAATCCATACTGTATCAACAATTTTTATTCAGTTTATTATTGGACTTTTAACATGTGGAGCACCATCCATACAGGTCCCTGTAATTTTTTTTATTTTTACTGAGTTGTTACTGTATGTATATGTATAAGAAACATCTTAAAACACATGCCTTAAAATAGAGCTATTTGTAGAAATACAACTATTGTCAAGCTGCCATTACAAAAAATAAATCAGCATCTTCAGATTAAGAATTCAACAACACTGTGATTTAGATCCATAATAAAGCATGGGCCAGGTGAGTAGAGAAACATTCTCACTGTCCTGCACAAGGGTCTCCAAAACTAGAACTAGAATTATAATGCCAAATTTTACACATAATTGTGGCCATTTGTGTTTTAGGTGAAGAAGATCAATTTAGCAATATCCGAGAAGAAATCAGCTCTATCTCCATTAATAAAGGAGCTGAGGCCTCTTCGCCAGGAGTGCCAGGTAGAAGACTAAAACTACAGGACACTTTACAACACACTTTACAACACTGCCCCTGAGAACATAAAGTAAAACTGAACATTATATAATATGTAGGTGTTTTATTAAACCTTCAGCAAAGTTTAAATAAAATCAAGGCTAGGCAAGTATTGTTTAGCTGGACCACGGTGTGCTGCTCAGGCATTTGAAAAGATGGTCATGTCACCATAGCAACCACAGCAAAGCAGTAGAACTTGAGAGGATTGGAGATACTGTACAATTGCTTTTTCACAGCACTATTGTTTATCTGGCAGATTTTTTTTATATAAAATAAATTGCAGCTGAAAATCTTAATCAGAGGTCGAACAGTGGGTCATTAACCAGTCTGAGATTTGAACTGACAATCACGTTTGATTACCTTCTGAGACCTAACCACTGAGCTGCCTCTACCATGATAAGCAATCACTGATGATTATCAAAATTCTTCTTTTGCTTAAAAGGTCTTTTCTAAAATGCACCATAATTCAGTTAGTAAACATCTTTATCCTAGACCTCTCTGTGGTTCAGGGGACTTTTTTTTAACATTCAAAACCAAAAGGCCAATCTCAGAACTATCTTGGTGTAATGTTTGCTAGTTTAGCTTTCCCTAACTAGTTCACTTTGCCTTTTTAGGTTTATTTAATTTATCATCAATAAATTTTTTACATTTATCCATGATTTATTTATGCTTATTGGGTTTCCACAATACTAACATTAACCTTCACCTGGATCTGTAAAAGTTTATAATGCTAACTGTAAACTTGTGTAAACTATACATCAGGAGCTTTCCCAGGAGTATGAAGAAAAAAAAGCTCTGTATGACACTTGTGCTGCTGGATTGGAAAGCAAAAGATCAAAACTGGAGCAGGTAAAGTGGTCTGTTGGAATTGCACGCACAGCCTTTGCCCATGTAGTAGAAGAGTCTTGCCTAAATAGCACTTTAAGTCTTTCAATGTGCTAATGTCATCTAGGAGGTCAGGTCCTTAAGGGAGGAGACATCACAGGGGGAAAACCGATATCACCAAATCAACTGCATGAAAGAGGTAATATGCACCTTTCTTAAAAAAAAAAAACCCTGTCCCTAAAATCCCGCTGTTCTCTTATTCTACTAACCCTCTCCCCACCATCCATACATTTGCAGATCGCTGAGATTCAAATGCAGCGGGCAGCAGACGAAATGAAGATCTATGTGTCCTCTGACCCACAGACAAGGAAAAAGTCAATCAGGTATCCAAAAGCTTCACTGCTCACTCTTTACTCATTCATATTTAAATTCTCTGAATGTGTATCCGAACAAAGCCACTCTGTCTGAGATTATTTTAAGTAAAACGCTCCCCATATCCTCTTGCTTTTTTTAACATAGAAATGTGGGACAGTTTTCTGTGCCTCTCATTTTAGTGGTGCTTAGAGGTGCTCCACTACTGTGTCCTATTCTTGGTTTCTTCATTACTTTCAGTCAGGTAGTCATTAGAGGACAAAAGAGGTCTTTTCTTATAGAAGTATATTTTCTTTGAGGAAATAATTAACCTCAAAGGTATGAGTCTGGCACGAAAAAGAGTGGCCTAGAATCACATCCTATGACGGAGTCAGACTTTATCGAATATATTACGCTACTAGACGTATTAGATACTATTGAAGCCCTAAAGACAACTTAATTTAAATTGGTTATATAACATGAATATTATTGCAATAAAATGTGTCACAGCTTGGCTCTGTTCTTATATGTAGAGTTGTAGGTAAAATTTTATTCAAAGCCAAATATTTATTTTACAACATGGAGAAGGTGAACCAGTGTTGCTTTTCATTTATGTGTGTAAAATAATTAATTAGCTATCTAGCTTTCTAATATTTATATCAATTGACACTAATATTTTAAATTTACACCCCAAATATAATGCACTGTTCACTCCACAACTCAAATAATGCACAACACCCTGACCGCAGCTGTAATACACATCACTCAGCCCATAACTTGAATACACCACATCACCTAATCCACAACTTGAGTGCACAATATTACCCAATCCACAACTCGAAAACAGCACATCACCCGGTCCACAACTCGGCTACATCATCATATGGACAAATTGAATACAACACAATACCCACCACATCACCCCATTTACAACTTAAATACATGTTACCCAGTCTACAACTCAAATACACCACATCACCAAATTCACTCGAATACAACACTTAACCCAATCCACACCTCCACTAAAGCACACTACCTAATCTGCAACTCAAGTAAAGCACACTACCCTGTCCACAACTATAATAAATCACATCACACATTCCCCAACTCAAACACATTCTTCCTCAGTTGACACCTTCAAAAATATTTCTCTCACTGATTTATACCCCAGTCATCTTTTTCTCCAATCAACATTAGGAAGATGGTGAATTTTTAGAACAAATACATTAATTTAAACCTGTGGGTTGCCTTTTAGTTTTTAGAACTATTGCATTTTTTGCGTTTTAGAACTATTGTCAGAACTGCTTTTATATAAAGTTAATCAATTCGTATACGGATGTAAGAACTTTAACTGTTCTACTTTTCAGGGAACAATACATGAAGAACATTGCAGAGCAGGAATCTTTGGGAAAGGTAAATTTTATGGCTTCGTAAGTTGTCTGTCAAATCCCTTAGCATGGTATCCTCCCGGTTCCATCTTGTGTGCTTATAGCAGGTTGATGATAGGCGACAGCAGGGGCTTGTCCTCAGCTATAATTCTGCCAAAGATTTTGGAGCATGCTGTCCTGTCACTCTGCATCATTCCTCACTTACACCAAAGCATGTGAATTATATGGCAATGATGAACAACATTACTGCTCGGCCTTCCTTAGAAGGAGGACCTCCTGACATTACACTGACATGAGTTATGGTGTATTTTGTTGATTTATTTGAACTATCTTATTATAGATAGAGAGATAAATAGATACTTCATTGATCCCAATGGAAATTTCCAACATCCAGACATTTTGGATTTTGCATCTAATTTCCAACATAATAGACAATAAACATGTAGTAGCAATTACAGATCATCAATCATGAAGTCATAAAAAAAGTCATAAGTATTTCTGGTATTCCTAAAAGATATTCATATTTCAAGAGTGATCGTCTCAAGCAAGTAGGATTACATAGTAAAATCTGAGGAAACAAAGTGGGGTGACATATAAGAGAACACCAGGGGAGAAATGTTTAGCAATAAAATAGGCTAAAAGGTCAATTAGAGACATGCTAACAATGCTGTTGTTTTCTTCTGCGCACTAACAGAAGCTCCGTGAGGAGCAGAAACAGGTGAAGGAGAGCCACGGCCCCAACATGAAGCAGATGCATATGTGGAAAGATCTTGAACAGCTGCTGGAGTGTAAGAAGCAGTGCAACCTGCGAGCTCGGAGCCAGGCGTCCATTGGTCAGGTGATCCAGGAGAGTGGAGAGGACCGTCTGGTCCTCTAACTGAGCTGCACAGCACGTCAACGATTCAAGTTATTTTTGTGTTCGTTTCGTCATATCAAGGGTTACTTTTCAGCTATGATAAAGCAATGTGTGTTCAGAGTCTATAGAAAAGTGTAATGACTATGCTATCAAATGTTTCTCTCTGTCCTTCTCCCCCATCAGTACAATGCTGAGGACATTTGGTCTTGTTTTACAAAATGGAGCAAAATGTCCTTTTTTGGACATAATTAGTGGGAGTTGGGAGATTTTTCATGGAGATAACCAGTGGAGCACATTGAAACTGTGTGTGTGTGTGTGTGTGTGTGTGTGTGTGTGTGTGTGTGTGTGTGTGTGTGTTAGAGAGAGTGAGAGAGATGGAACACATGTTCACAGTAGTGTTCCATGGATAAGGGGTTTAAAAAAATTCAAACAAGTCCATCGTCTCCATTTTGACGCGTCTTTAAGAATAGCCCAACAATCCATGTGTTGCGAGATAGCAGTGAACAAAGTGTTACACTTTGAATGTGCCTGCACACAGTTATTTTGGGAAGCAGCAGTCATGACCTTGGGCAGAAGAGCTGTCCAATTTAGGAATTCGGCTGGTCCTTCTTTTGTTTCCGTCACTGAGGGGCAGAGGTAATCAGCAGAGCAACATCTACAACTCCTCCCCTACCTGTTAGTGCACACTGACTTGGGACATTTGTATAATGTAACAAGAGCTCTTTAACTGCTTGAATAATCAAATAAATTAAGTATATTGTACACAAAACCAACCAATTTATTCTGTTGTATGCATTTTCAGTTTAGAGGATTTTGTAAAAACGAGCAGTAAGTAAAACACAAGCTGTTGCAGTGTCTACACATGACCTTTTTATATCTACACTCAATTAACACAAACATTTAACTATTACAGTTAACTGACCGTGAGTAAGGAGTAAAACATTGCATAGGAAAATAAAGCCAAATACTGTATCCCATGATGGTGGTCTGATGTGAAGTGGATAAATTAAAGGTTTTACTCCCCTTATAACATGACTGTTTGCCAACAATTAGTTTTTCATTTATTAACAGATGTCATGTCATCCATTTCCATTAATTATGCTTATGTATAGTTAAATTTAATGTGAAACGTTTATGAGATTAGTTAGTTCTCTTACTACTTACATTCTAGCAGACATAAACAGTCACTGCCTCACCAGGTTCTCTTTTTTTCCCTTTTTTTTAAGTAACAAAAACTAAATCCATATCATCTTAACATAATATGGATTTGTGTTTTCGGAAAACAATGTCAGGTCTTGTGTGGGATGTGGACTGGGCCAAAGTCAAAGTGTTTTAATCCTCCTATATCGCCAATGAGATTAGAAAATTAAATACTGCTCTGTTATAACCAGAGATGTCACACTATGATATACTAAAATAATATAAGCAGAGATATCAGAGTTTGCTAAACCAATGATATAAGGTGAACATCAGTGAAATGTTTATTGTATTTTATTGTATTTCAAATAAATAAACTTATATTCTGGATGTACTTTAATTTATTCTTATTATACTTTCAAATAGACTGACCACATGGTAGAGATAATGAAAATGTCTAAATTGTTATCGTAATGTAATGCTATAATAGAACGTGTTTTTACTAAAGTACATTGAAAGTGCTTAATATTGTCTACACTTAATTGAAAGTGAAAAGTCACCAAAAAGTCTGTCATCAAAGCAGTCAACATGGGGGATGTCCAGTGAATCTCCTGACATTTAGTGGACCTTATTATTACCTGGGAAGGGATGGCACAGTGTGATTTTTCTGGGCAATGTTCTCCTGGGAAAACTTGCATCCTGGCATTCATGCGGATGTTACTTTGACATGTACCACCTACCTAAACATTGTTACAGAACAAGTACACACCTTTATTGCAAGAGTTATCCCTAATGAAAGCAGGATAAGGCACCCTGCCAAAATTGTTTAGGAATGGTTTGAGGAACATGACAAAAAGTTCAAGGTGTTGACTTTGCCTCCAAATTCCCCATATCTCAATTTGATTGTACATCCACGTGGTGTCCTGAACAAACAAGTCCGATCCATGGAGGTCCCACCTCGCAATTTGCAGGACTCAAAGTATCTGCTCCTACTGTCTTGCTGCCAGATGCCACAGCACACCTTAAGAGGTTTTGTGGAATCTGTGCCTCAATGGTTCAGAACTGTTTTGGTGGCACAATAAGGTATCTACACACTATTA
Source organism: Dinotopterus cunningtoni (assembly GCA_028565755.1). Taxonomy (NCBI): domain Eukaryota; kingdom Metazoa; phylum Chordata; class Actinopteri; order Siluriformes; family Clariidae; genus Dinotopterus; species Dinotopterus cunningtoni. The sequence continues at coordinate 9,832,322 of JAOTRS010000031.1, forward strand.
AGCAGGTGGTTTTAATGTTGTGGCTGATCTGTGTAAATTGTGCTTATAAGTTAATTCTTCATGGCCATGAGATACTAAATCAAAGTCACAAAATTGTAATGTAAATTCCCCCCCCCCCATTAATTAAAGATGGCCAAGGATTAGGGTCTTATAAAATTTATTATGAAATTATTATTATTAAATATTTAATGATGAATGTGTGTAAAACATTCACTTTTAACTATACATGTATGTTACCTGGACATTTTAAAGAAGGTCATTTTATTCATTCATTCGTCTTCTATTCTGCTTATCCTATACAGGATTGTGGGGGCCTGGATCCTATGCCGGGGAACCCGCCTAGTGCTCAAAGTCCCCTGAGATAGGCAGGCATCAGTCCTCGCCACCTTGTACAGGATAAGGCTGAAAAGGATGCTAATCCGACGCAGTGCACACACACTACGGGCAATTAGCCTAATCTGCACATCTAAACCCACCAACTACAGGGAGAACATGCATGCACACAGACCTGAGCAAGAATCAAACCCTTAAGTCCATAGCTAACCACTACGCCACCGTGCAACCTAAGGTCATTTTAAAGTCTTTAATGCCCCACTTTATCAAGAGATCACACTGGAGGATTGCATCAGGAAGGGTATCTGGTATATTAAAAAAGTCCATGCGGATTCCTATGACGAATGACCCACTGTGGTGACCCCACCTAACATTTGTTTACAACTGAACAAATATACAGTAGTTCCCCAACACATGTGTAAAACTAATGCCATCTGAATAGGGCTTATGAATTTCAAACTACCAAAGCAAATTTTCAAACTACCAAAGCATTCTGTGATCAGGCTGAAACTGGTAAATTATATATATTTTAAAAAAGATTCCATACAAAAATAAAAATTAATGTGTCTGCCTTCAGAAGGTGGCCGCGTGTGTGTGAAGTAGTGACTTGAAGGCTGGTCGCACGAGCTCCCTGAACGCCCCCCCTTGTCCAATCAGCGGGCTCGGTGTGAGGCGCGTGCGGTGACGATGGGCGGCAGCGGCGACGCTCGCGCAATAAAACAAGAGTAAACGCGGCACCCGGTCGCCTTTGACCAGCGGGACTCAGCGGAGCGCGTGCACACTCGGGCTGAGTGGATGTGATGTACTGAGCGAGGACGTCTATCCACCTCTCTCTCTATCTCTCTCTCTTTCTCTCTGCTCTCATACCGAATTGCGGAAAAACACATCCCACGAATCCCCTTTCCCCCCTCTTTCTTCTCCAGTGGATAAGATCCCCAGGAAATCCTCCTCTGCATCTCTGCCTCTGCACAACTTCCTCCCTCGCGTGCTTTGTCTCTCAACTCGTGCCAACCTAAATGTTTTGGGTGCACGCGGAGACACACAGCGCCTTCTGACTCTCTGCTGGAGGAAAGGATTCTGTCTGCTCTTCTCTGCTCTGCTCCGCTCTGATCTGCTGTGCTCCGAGTCCTGACCCATCTCAGCCATGGAGAACGCTCACACGAAGAGCGTGGAGGAAGTTTACAGCTATTTCAGCGTGAACGAGAGCACGGGTCTGACGCTGGACCAAGTCAAACGCCAAAGAGAGAAGTGGGGTCCAAACGGTACGTAGGTGCTTTCAGACCCCGCTTTCAGAGTCATTTTAAACTTAAGACATTGCGCTTAGACAGTAGCTACAATGAGATGCTCAACACCAACGTCCCGACTTTTGCGTCCGCACGCAAAACCGGTGAATGCAGTGACGTCATAACATTTTGTCTCGTTGCAATAAAAAGGCGTGCAGATTATGCTAACTGGTTTTCCCGAATTACCCATAGTGTGTGTGTGTGTGTGTGTGCTCTGTGAAGGATTGGCACCTCATCCAGGGTGTACCCCAGCTCATGCTCCCAGTCTCCTGGGATCGGCTTCAGGTCCCCTGCGACCTTGTATACAGGATAAAGCGTTATTTTTGAATCATTGAATATTTCTTTTTAACATGACACTTGGCTTGTTTTCTCTATTGATCATTTTTTTGGTTTGGGGGTGGATTGGTTCACAAAGTGCCGGGCCCCGCAGTCCACCTGGCTTTGCGTGGGTTGACTGACCAGTTCACAACCCAATGCATATATAATTCATTAGAATTTGAAGCTTTAATATTATATGCACGATACAGCATAATTCATAAGTTCTTGCTTGGATGTCCCTTTGCAGCCTAGACACTAAATATACACAGTAAACATATATGATCTATGCAATAGTAATAAACATTTTTCAAAAAATATACATTAATACAAGATAATGTCAAAGTAAGAGAATTTAAAATACATGACTATTTGAGAGGTTTCTTTTCTGCACATAAGAAAGCCTGTCCTATAATAGGCGACTGCCTCATTTTCTGCTTTTTTTACCTTACAAACTTTTTACCCAAGTTGTCCAACAAACTCTGAATGAAACTCCAAAGACATATTGAGTCTTCTTTGGTCCTTTTTTGTCTAGGGTTTGTTTTTATGTTTGACTGCTTATTAGATGAACATTCTGTCTACGTCATAAATAATATTAAGATAGAATTTTTTGGACATCTCCTTTTTAAGTAATGTTTCCATAGGATGTCTGTAGTTATTATAATCAATTCACGTTGGATTTCTGCATGGGAAGTAACAGAGATGGGAATGTCTTCATATGCTCTTTACAAAAATTCTATACCTATTATGGACACTCATTTTCATTTAGTCTGATAGTTTTTGTCTTGATTATAAGAGTAATCACTGGTTGATCATTAGGAGGTTACATGACCATAACATATATGTAGGCCGTAGCTGCTTTAGAAACTCAAAAACTTAATTTAAAACACCCTGAAATATTGTTTATCTGAAAAGTCATTTTAAACATATTATATTATATATAGACGATTGCTTCGTGAAATGTCTTGTCATGAGTGTAATGAAAAAAAGCAATAAGACCTTTTTTAATTGAAGAAGATCACATGGAGTTATACTTTTTGGTATAAAAAAACGTCTGACATATCATTGTATTAATTATCAAAATTGTACACCCTGTTACATGGGCACTAAAATTAAATGAGGTTATCCTAAATCTTAATAATTAAAAAAAGACATTGGTAAAATATGTCCATTTATATCTAATACAATGAAATGCTCTGTATTCTGTGTGGTAGGAGCTAATTACTTACTATATTAAGTTTGTTTTGAATTGTAACAAAATCTGAAAATTGACTACACTAATAGTTGAATAGCTGAGTTGTATCTATAAAATAAGGAAAGGAAAGATCAAGGAATTTATCAAATTTATAGTTCCTATTTTATATGGATTTCTCCCTAATTTAGTCATGTCCAATTCCAACCAGGAGGGCAAAGACTATCACATGCTTACTCTGACTGCATTTTTTTGAACTGCTGTTCATACAACGTCTGGGATGGCGTAACACACTCAAAGGAAAGCGCTATCTGGCCTTTCCGCTTGCATGAGCGCACAGATGCCCATGATTGGCTAGTGTCACTATGATTGATGTGACAGTGTGTGTATGCCACCTCCTCGAGAGAGAGCGTGGCCAATCTGCTTTCTAGACTCCTGGCTATGGATAGCTGCAGCATCATTTGGGACTTGAACTCATAATCCCCAGATGATAGGGCGAATGAGCACATTACCGCCGTGCCACTCGGGAGCTTTATTCATACTGTAGTTCTTTATCTTTTTTGACAAATTGTTCTACAGGGGGTCATGAACTGCAAATGGTGGGAGAATTTTACGAATGCTAAATGTTTATGTAAGTAAGCATGTTTGGCCAAATTTGTATCTAAAAATAAATTCACAGTCAGCTGCAACATTTACCATGTCCTATAAAATAACCCTATTAACATCCTAAAATCTACATTTTAATACATTTCAGAATTTCCAAATAAATCACTTTAGAATTGTAACAAAATCAGAAGAAAAATTTATATTGAATCGGGGTATTTATATGTATGGTTCCGTGATTCCCATACCTAGTGAAAATGTAATGAAATAGTCAATTAGAATTTTTTTACCGAGTTAGATTTCTTTGCAGTGCTTAGTAGAAAATAGGGGTCACAATAGATGTAAGACAAAGACAGCAGTTTATTTTGTTACCCAAACGGCAAATAAATCTCTACATGTCTTCTGACTAGGTGTGGCTTTACAAAGACAGGGTGGGCAGCTGCCATCCCATCCATTATGCTTACCATCTGACTTTCAGTTTCTGTATGGTGCCAAATCTGACTTTCAGTTTCTGTATGGTGCCAAATGTTATTAGGTACAGTTAGACAATGTTGCCAAAAATTTCTGGAATCTTAAAGAAAAAAAAACTTGACTTATGACTTATAATCAGTCATCACATTTGATTGAAGGTGGGGAATGTGGTAAAGTCACAGTAGCCACAAAGAAAAAAAAAAAAAGAAAGGCAAAAAATGGTGTTATCCTTTCCACCCAGAGGTTTTTCCAAAAGCTAATCATCATCCTGGTACTGTCATGTGACAGTTTGTGAATTTGTGTACCCATGACATAATTTCCAATTAATAGTGCATGTCACATAAGGCTTTTAACCCTAAAATTGTACACACACACGTACCCAACATCATTGACACATCGCCAAATTTATTTTAGCCAGTCCACATACTGTCTTTTTTTGATGTACCAGGAAACCAGAGAACCCAGAGGTAGACCATAAAGCCTCAAGAAGAACTGATTGCAGGAATTTACTTGGAGTGGAAATTTATCATGAATGTATCATATCCAGAAATGTTGAATTGTTGAAGAAGTGCCATTATTCAGTTGCCGTTAATGCCAGAACTGATTAAACTAACACATTTTCATTGACTTTGGACTGTTCTGCTTTCCCTGTCCCTGCTGGTGTCCTCAATGTCCTCTGACTCGTACTCAGACTGTACCATATTTCATAGTAGGTAGGGCAAATGTAAATATATGTAAGCTGTAAAGGAAGGAGTATGGTGCTGTTTGCGCTACTTGTGTTGAGTCGCTTTGGGTAATTTGGTAAAATAACAATGCAAAAGCCATTGCAATATTAATATTTTAAGGATAATTCCTCAGAATTCCATAATAATTATAATAATAATGTAATAACAGGTAGTTTAATATGTTTTAAACAATGTGTTATGTGTTAAACAATACTTAATTATGTTTAAGGTCTTGAAGGTTTTCTACCTTAAAGTGTTTTCTGAGGCTGATAAATAACATTATAGAGACATATGAGTAGAATGGATCTCCATCGAGACTATTTTTGATGGGCCATTACTTCAGTTTATCCTACAGCGACATTCAATTTGTGATTCTTATTGGTTATAAGGTGTTTTTCTATAACAGCAGCTGAGCTTTCCTGCTATGAATGAAATCAGAGATTAATATTAATGTACTCATTCCTTTTTTTTTCCTTTTGGGAGGGGATATTTTCCCCCAATTTCCTGTACCCAATACCTTCCCATCTTACTGTAAGGGAACTCTCTCACTAAGGTGACTACCAACCAAAAATTCTCATGGGCCTTCTCTGAGTTACATGATGCCAGCTGACCGCATGTTTTCGGACTGCTGCACATGCAATGTTCAGGACAACATAGCACACTCAGAGGAAGACGTTATCAGTCCCTTATGCTTATGTAAGCTCAAAGACGCCCATGAATGGTCAGTGTCTCCATGATTTACGTGACAGTGCAGGTATGCCAATCAAGAGATCACAGCCAATCTGCTCTCTAGACTTCAGGCTATTTATAGCTGTAGCATCACCCAGAAATCGAACTCATGGTCTTCAGATGATAGGGTGAACTTGTTTCCTTTACATCACTTGGGAACCAACAGTGCACTCATTTTAATACAGTATAACTTCTGTAGTAACAATATACACCAATCAGCCATAACGTTACAATTAAAAAGATTATGCCCGGTTTTATGTGGGTTACTTTTGTGCCACCAGAGCAGCTCTGGCCCTTTGGAGCATGACACCAAAAGAGTTCTTACTGTAGGTGTGCTGTGGTGTCTGTCACCAGGACATTGGCCGCGGATCTTTTGGATGTTGTGGGGATCTCCATGTATTGGTATCTTTGGAATTTGGAAGCCAGGTTGGCGGTATTGGGCTCTTTGCCTGCCAGGCCCTGTGTGTGGCAGGCTGTGGTACACTGGGTGTTCTGGTGTCTTCCTTTCGTGTCCAGCATTGACCTTTTTCCTGATTTGTACTACATTGGCTTTTCTTTGGGATCGGACCGGGGTCCCCACAGTTCCCATATACTGTATACTGATATATAATTAAAAAAAAAATCTGGGTTAATACATTAATGTTATGTGGTGTTGATTTTATGGCTGATTGGTATATACATGGGCTTAATTTAATATTAAAAAAATTAGAATTAAAATTCGCAAGTCTCTAGTTTCAATATAACTTTGTAAGTTTGACACATTCATAACTATAACCCCAACCTTGCTAATGATTTTCCTGGAAAACCAGACCCCATTGTGTTTATTCATTACCTAGTAAGTGTAATCAATACTCCCTATTTGTTTAAGCCTAATGTAAATATTATGATAGAAGTATTTTCTATATCGTAATTACCTTTTCTCTTTTTTTTCTCTTCTTGCTTGTGTGTGCAGAATTGCCCGCTGAAGAAGGTAATTATTATTTTTATCATTTACCAGTGCATTTATTTAAAAAAGCATTAAATAAATTGCATTGCATTGTAGTGTGTTATAATAGATACCTGTTTTCTTCTGTCCTATAGGAAAGTCATTATGGGAGCTGGTCGTTGAGCAATTTGAGGATTTACTCGTGCGGATTCTCCTGCTTGCAGCTTGTATATCATTTGTAAGTACAATTAAGGAAAATTAATAAGAATATGTATGTTAAAGGCATCCACATAGTGTGGATGCATTTAAGTATTTAATTCCAGCAACAAAAAAATCTAAATGAAATAGTGTGTATCCTTAAACAGCCTCGTGGGGTGTGTATGGTGTGCATGTGTGTGGATGAGTCGTTGTTTGCATGTGTGTGTGTTTGTCTTTGTCGTGTCTTGAGTTGCTCAGAGGTCAGGAGGTTAAGCAGCTGAGAAAGCTGCTCCCGCGCAGGAATGGTGAGAACAACATTCATTGCGATCAAGTGTCTGTCGCTATCTACCGAGCAAGACGTCTGGGCAGGATACTTCTGTCTCACTCCGACATGTTTACACTCCTTTCATTAGCCTGAAATGCTCCTGGAGGAAGTGGTGTAAAGCCACTTTCCTTTCCGTCTATCTTTGTTTCTTTGTTTCCCTTTGATGTGTGTTGTTCTCTCTGTCTTTCTTCCTTTTTTGATGTTTGTCTGTCAGTATGTATTTCCTGCGGACTCCGTCACTCTCTTTTTGCTCTTATTCTTTTTCATTTCTATTTGTTACTGTTTTTAATCTTTTTTTTCATGTTGTGGTTATTGTTTCATAATTTCTTTTTTTCTTTCTTTATCGTATTCACATTCATATTTTATTCTCTCCCTATTAACTGCTTTCCTTTTTGTTTTCAATTTTGCTCTTTTGTTTCTCCCTTTTATGTCTATCTTTCTTTCTTTCTTTCTTTCTTTCTTTATCTTCCTTTTTTCCCCCCTATCTTTCTTTTGTACAAATCCTCAGGTCAGGTGATTGGTTTGCAGTCACTGCCCCTTGAGAGAGTGTATCTTGTGGTCTGAATGAGGTCAGCGGTCGGTTAAGCCGTTAAGTCTGTAAGTGCGTATGGTGTCGTGAACTCTGAACCACATGGCTGCGTGGGCAGCTTGCTACATCACAGCAGGCAGGGGCATGAGAGCCAAATGCCCACCTGGCAGTGTAAAGATAGCAAGGTGTCGGGCTTGGCTGTGTCACAGTTCTCCTGGAATGCATTAGGCCAGAGGCCATCGCTGCAGGACAAATTTAGCTTCTGACCTTCAGTAGGATGTTGGGTGTTCCAGCAGCTGGGGTAATTGTCCAGCGGTAGGAGCATTATCCATTGGCTAGTTTTATTTATTGGCCGCTACCAGTATTAGAAATGTAGAAAATGGCTGCTGTTTAACACTGGTGTGTTTGACACCAGTGTGCTTGTGTTTTTTTATTCCTGCATTTCCTAAGGCTGCGAAGGACTATGACGATTTAGTTGGAATCCATATACCTTAGTCTAGATCACAGACAGCAATGTTATACAAGGTGCTATCAAAACATTTTCAAGGTTAGCTTTGTTTCCAAGAAAGAACTTTATTATTTATTACTTACTTATTAATACTTTAGTATTATCTAGTGAATGAGGAGGGTGCGGAATTTCTCAGATGATCATTAGGTACATGTCCTTCCGCTCTTGAAGCCACTCAGCACCTCGAACGACTCATTGCAGCAACACCGTAAAGTTGGCGTATCATGTCAGACACCTCAGCGGCAGATTTGTCCAGAATTTCACGTTCGCTCTTTGTTCTAACTTGCTGTCCATGATGAAGTAGCAGAAGTGGTAACGCACATGGTCAGAATAGCACCGGTTTCACAGCTCTCGATTTACACAGGACACAATGTCTTTTGGCACACTGACTTATGAAGCCATCTGTTGCCATGTTACAAAACTAGTCTTGAAACTTTTTTTTGATACCACCTCGTAATTATTACACTTTTTATTTAGTTATTATATGCTAATTGACTTGTCTTTTCAGTTAAATGGATTCCAAAACTTAGTAACTGGAGAAAAGTACTGTATAAGTAATGCCAACTTGAATCAGAAAAGATTTAATGGCCCCAAAAAGTAAGCAATAAAATACTGGGGGTGTGTTGTTAAAGGAATGACCTCAATTCTGTGTGTTGCGATGTGGTGCGATGCAAAGCTATTTTATTTTTAGCACCCCAAAATAGACTTTTTTGCCCTAAAATCAAGTCCTGAAGTGTTTCATTCCTCTTATACCACAGCATTTTGCTGCTGGAGCATCATCTCTATCTGTTTATAGTTGTATTTAATATTGTGGATTATCAGCACAACTAGTTCCTGTAGTCACTCCAAACAGTCACTCGCACACACACCACCTTATTTAAGAAAAGTATATGCAACCTGTTACCTGACCATATCCACAAGTTTTTGCCGTGTTTTCGCCATACAAGTTCCTGTGTAAGCTGTTACTATAGAAAGTGTAACATGTTAATATCAACAATGTAGATTGAATTAATGTTAGGGCTGAATTCATAGAAAATTAATCAACACCTTCAGACCAGAATTTATCATTTATCAGCGCCATGGCATACATAATATAATGCTACTTGTTTTGCCTAATGGACCTTATATTTGATTTGTTTAGTCACAGTATTTTAACAGGTAAACTGACACTTCCTGAGAACTAAATACACTATCTACTTTATTTTATTTCTTAACCATGGACACTAGGGTTATGGTCCCAAGCCCAGATAAAATGGGAGGGTTGTGTCAGAAAGGGCGTCCGGTGTAAAACCTGTGCCTCGTTGTTGTGCAAATCAGTTGGTTCGCTGTGGCTAACAACAATCTACTGCAGGTAATCACAATCATTGACTGTTATAAATTGTGATTAATCACAATTTTTAAATATTTATACTTACAAGATTTACTTGTATGCATGACGAACTGGTTAGAAGAAACATTATGCAAACAAATGTTGAATTAAAATCTTTTGATCACAAAAAAAAAAATTGTCAAAATGTCTTTCTTGTCTTTTAACACGCTCAGAGTGAATGAGTGCAGTTGCCATTTGTCATCGATTAGGTTTGGTTGGTAGGGTTACTTACTGATGTC
>JAOTRS010000031.1:9851530-9867683 GCA_028565755.1 Dinotopterus cunningtoni
CTGGAACAGTTCTTGCAAGAACAGTATTGTCAAGTGCATTTGCAAAACCCATCAAGCACCATGATGAAACTGGCTCTCATAAAGACCATCCCAGCAAGACCAAAATTTACCGGTGCTGCAGAGATGTTCATTTAGAGTTAGCATCCCCAGAAATCAGCAGTTAACAAACAGCACGTCAGATTAGAGGCGTTATAAAGGCCCTACGGAGCATAAGTAGCAGATACAACTCAATATCAACTGTTAAAAATGAGATTATTGCATATGTTGGACACAGAATTGTTATACAGTGTAGAAGGAAATTAAAATCAGGAAAGACCATGGAACTAGAAGGTGTGTAGAAACTTTTGATGGTGGTGTAAATAAAAAGCATTTTTTAAAAGTATGACGTATTTTTATTTTTTAATTGAAAACTGCACTGTGGTTTAAGAGGGATAAAACACTTAGCAAACTGTGATGTGCTTCATTTGCAAGTAGCTTCATGCTAATGTATGGATACACTGTCCGAAAATTAAATACAGATACCATTGATACATTTGAACACATTGATACTCCGGGGTGGGCTCTCGAAGTCTCTCTCTCTTACCTCTGTAGGTAAAAAAAATGGATAAGAATAATTATGGTGACAAATTTGTCATAGCAGAGGGCCTAATTAGTTTGTAAGACACGATTCCTAGAAGACATTTTGATGTGACTTATTAGATATATCATAATCCAGGACAAGGTTATGTCATATTATAGACTGATATATCACAAAAAAGAGTTTCAATGCTGTATTTATTAGGAATGGGAATTAGGACCTGATGATACAATATTATCACAATACCTATTTTACGCATTCAGCTGCATAATTCATGAATTACAAATGAATAAAAAAAAAACATTCAAATTGATGCAGTATGGCGATATGGGAATTGCCATAGTAAAGAAGCATATGTAACTGAATTGCTTTCCCCAGATCTCAAATATTTATACAATATGTATGAAACATCAAATGGGCAATGGCCAAAGCTCTGTATGAAATCTCATGTGTAACTTTGATATATTGACATGTACGTGTGCTTTAGCTTAGAGCTTGTGATGACTTGCTTGATAGCTTGGAGCATACACATAATATACACGTTGTTTAAGCAGGTGCACGCTCTTCAAGTCTAGTTTCTGAACAAAACCAAAAAGTGGTCCGTTGTCTCTTTCATTGCTCTCGATTCACTTTGATGTTTGTTGAGGCTCATAGTACAAACCACATCACATGTACACCACTAGCATATGATTACCACCGCCAGTGTTGTGCCTGATCATATAACCATTGGCATAATAAAATATATTGCTTTTTTTCCCCAAAAAACTCTAGTACTTTAGTACCTTATCAATACCGGTTTACTGTGCAACTCCACATCTCACCATCACTGATTGTTTTCCTGCTGCAGCAATCCTGATTGTGGTTGTAAAGCGCAAAATGGCTACGGCCGAGGATGTCCAGTCCTAACCGCCCGACTCCTTCTTCTCATCTTTCCATTGCATTTGAAAGGCCATATGTCATACAACACCAGATAATATGTAATGGAAATGTTATAAGTGTGTGATTTATACCTTTTATCAGCTGTTGAATGGAAGGAAATCCCCCTTACATCAAGCCGGGAGGGATACACATTGTAGCCTGTGATTGATAACAGCACTGAGTTCTCCTATTGTTGGCTCCCAAAGAGATGACCATAAAAGGAAGCGCTCCTAAGGTACCTCCTCTTGCTCCTCCTCAACCGGCCCAACCTACTGTCCTCAAGAGTGCTGCGATTTCAAACATGCCGGCCAGCATGCAGGATTGCTCCAGAGCTGGCAGTCATCTCCCATCAGCGAGGGGGTTTGCGAAGAGGAACGGGGCTGCTGTCAGGTGGATTGTGCATTCACACTGACATGAAGGGAACAGGTGCCTAGTGTGCAGTTTTCTGTTCATCACAAGCATCAGAACGAGTATCTAAGCAGCAGATGTCTTCTTCCGTTCTTCTGATTCTAATCAGTCAGATCCAGTGGCTTGGGTTCAGAGGGTAGGAACATGACACTGTACGGATTTCTCTAGGGAAGTAACGAAAGTAGTAACTTTCTACTGCACTGTGGTATCAGCATAGTTCTCACCTCAGGCTATTTATACAGCACCTTCTTTTGTACTTACGAGTATCACAAGGCAGCTTTATATAATAGCTAACAAAAAAGTAAAATGAATCAACATGATCTTTTGGAGACCCAAGTTCTTATTTTTTCATGATTTTTTTAAACATTGGGTTGGGATTTGGGGAAAAATGTTTTCCATCATAGGTTAAATTTTTTTTGTAAAGAGTGTTTTGTGATACACAAAAGATTAAGGAATAATTAAAATAAAAATTCATCCATCTTCTGGCCATAAAACTTACCCTGTGTAGGGTTGTGTAGTGTCGCAGAGAACGCTGAGCACAGGTCAGGGTACATCATGGATGGGGTGCCAACCCATCGCAGGGCACAAGCACACACTCTCACACACCCAAGCACATTCTATGGGCAATTTGGAAACTTCAATCAACCTACAGCGCATGCCTTTGGACTGTGGGAGGAAAGTGCAAACTCCACGCACAAAGACTGGAGGCGAGATTTGAAACCCCATCCCTGGAGGTCTGAGTGGACAATAAAAACCGCTAAACCATGTTCCCACTCAAAAATAAAAATACTTAAAATTATACTTGAATAAAAAATAAGATAAAATGTTGAGTACAGTAATTAGTTTTTGCACCAATGTACCTGCAAAGCTGCACTTAAAAACTAAACTTAAACACTATTTTTATTGAATGTGTAAAAACATTCTGGGAAAAAAAAAAATTTATTGTTCAATTTAAATCACTTGTTTAAACTGCCAAACAGCCGTTATCATTAAACAAGCTACAAAACAGACTTTTCTACAGACTTAAGAAGTACAGTCGGAAATTCGTTGACCATCAGTAGCTTGTAATGAATTTAAAAACTCTAATGTTTTTCTTTTACAAAGCCTGTACCAAAAGTAATGCAACGTTTGCATGATTTTTTTATTAACTGATGTCGACCATTGAAACTGCACATGTTAGTAGAGTCACTCTTACTCTATGTAAAGGTGCTACTCAACACAGCCTTCATCAGAAGCGATGCATCAGCGTTGAACTCAACTCTTGAATCCTCTTTGGAAATCCCCTTTGTTGCAGTTGATGGTCTCCTACTGCACTGCTGGTTTCCCCTTCTTTACACTTCTTCATCTATTTGTTAACCTTTATTCTCTTGTCAATAATGTTGTCTCTGTAAACATTCTGTAGCACAGTGATTAACTGCGACAAAGGGGATTTTCTAAGCAGTTTCGAAAGTTGTGTTCAATGATGACGCCAATGCATCGCTGGTGATGGAGACTATGTTAAGTAGAACCTTTTTATAGAGGAAGAGTTACACTAGCAACATATGCAATTTAAACAACCTATTTGAGCGTAAATAAAAATTTATGCATTACATTTTACACTTTTTACACTTTTGCTTTACTTTGGGTACAGCCCTCGTATATTATTAACGTATATATCATGATCAGTCTAATCTAAAGCTATTAGTAAACATGACGTTGCACTTGTTCACAATCCTTGCCATTGGCACTGGCCACCCTTTACCTACGTCCACATGTTTCATAACCTATTCTGCTGTACATGTTTTAGCTCTTCAGCTTCAGTTCCCACTCAGAGCGCTGCAGATGGTGCCGGCCATGTTTATTTAACCTCAGTGCTCATTCTCATTGTATAGATGAGGCCACTTAACAAGATCCATGTGACTGTTTATAAAAGCCAAAGTGCTGGGAACTCTGTACAAACTCACACAGCGGGTTATGACTGGCTGCCATGTCTCCATTCTGTTACCGACATCATGGTTTTTTTTGTTAGCTTGTATGTGATCGATCGGTGCGGCAGGAGCTATGAACTTCTTTGGCCTCTTTTCTCCCACTCCTCTCTCCAGCACCTGGCTGTGACTCATGTGTTTAGTATTGTGCTGGTTCTGGGTACGTCGTGTGTAGGTGTTCTAGAGGGCGCAACGCTCTCAAACTGCCCGGTCGAGCCGAGAGGAGGCGGATATACGAGTAAAGAGGAAGGATAAGCAGCTAAACAGCAAGCAGAGGAGTGAGGAGGACAAACACGTACCTGTAGGCCACTTTGCAAGTAACAGTGCTAGGCTGGGCTTTGAAGCTGCTCCTGTAACTTCTGAAAAAGGACTTATCTCAGGGAATGCAAGATCGGTTAAAAATGCTGGAATAATCTCCAGCCAGCTCTCGCTGAATCAGTCACACATTTCACCACTGATGTATTTTGAATCATGGTAATATTCTTGCATGTGGTACTTCAGTTGGAAAGATCAGTGATTAGAGGGAAATAATGTCTCAGAAAGAATGCTTTCTTTCATTCATTCATTCTTTCTCTTTCTTTTTACTGTTTTTTACAATGTTGAACGCCTTAATTTAGCTAATTAGAAAGGTGTTGATTAACTTTCCATAGTCTCAGCTGTGACAAGTTTTCGCTGTACTTTAAAGTTTATATTAACACATTTTTTTCTAATATATTGTCTATAATTTTTCTAATACATTTCTTTAGTAGGAAGATATTCGCATCACATGATCCACATGAAAGATATAGAAGGAGTCTTCTGCTCAACTGTTTTGTAACAGCAAGTATTCTAACCCTGGAAAGTCTTTAGGACAGATACAGACATTATTGCGTATTCTGGTTTCTCGATTACATGACAAGCTGCATTTTGTCTTAGTAAGGAAAAAAGAAGAATAAAGGAGCGCTGGTAAGGGGCGACTGTTTATAGCTGCTATAACGTAACTAACAGCAGGAACTAACTTGACTTGTGGGTGTTCGGTAACATTAAATGTTACCTATAAATGGTTAAAAAAGCACAAGATGTATTTTATTAATAAATGAACAATTATAGTATCTATATTATAAGATATAGTATATGATCTACTGTGGTATAAAGAGGAAGAAAATATGTGGCTTGTGCTTTAAAAGAAAAGAATATACTTCCGGGTTTTAGCAGTAAGTTCTCTCCTTATTAGTGGATTATTTTTGTATAACAGCATGACTCTTGTGCTTTACTACTTACTGTAGCACACAGGTACACTATGTCAGGTCATGCAGCATGTGTGTGATTGTACTGTATGCCGATAAGATTTTACTCTAAGCATAAACCATTATAGTTAAATGCATTTTTGGTGAACCAGAGCAACAAAATCAACACTTGCATAAAATGTTTAGGTTTTTTATAAGTCGGTTATACATCACTTGTGTTATATAAGGAATAAGTAACTAGTAATAAGGAAGATGGGTGGTGGGATGCAGACCAAACAACGTTCAACTTAATCTGCCAACAAATAAAAAAAATTGTTAATTAAAGAATTACTTATTTTCTAAATTATATTTATAGTTGCATTTAATTTGGGGGAAACAATTTTCTAATCATACAAAAAAGTGCAATTTTTTACAGGTAATGTTTGCATAGTCAGTAATTAATCATTCGTTATTAATCATTTTGGTGACCATAAAAGGCTAATTTGATGCTTTTTGAATATTACTGTTAATAATTAATGTGAATCACTTGCAGACATCATGCTGAGTGAGAAAACATCAAAAAGACAAGAAAATCACAGATGCTGTCACATGTTACTTAGCAAAGGTCATGCTGTGAAAGAGGGATTTCAGAAACGTATAAACATACAGTATGAGACCGTAAATATAAGTTGCCTACTTATACTACTTCTAGTGCCATTATTTTCTTTTAGTCTACGGTATGTAAATCAGTTTGAATACTAAATGGTATAAATATTGTACGTAGTTTAAATCATAATGGTAATATCAAAATAATCACAATATGAATTTAGAATCAAATCGTGTAGCCCAACTAACTACTAAAAACTCTCCTACTGTATGTCGCCTAAAGTGTAAAACACCAGACTAAAAATCTATCTCAGACCACTACGTGGTTTAAGTGATCCAATTTATTTTAAGTCTATTCACGTGTGCATTATTATTATTATTATTATTATTATTATCAAATGATTCATCTAGAGATAAATGAAAATACTGCGTAAACAGGACCTTTGTCTTTTTATAAGGTTTTATTTTTTCCAAAGCAAAACCCAACATATTGCATGTAAATAGAGCGCTGAGATGTTGCTGTGTAATGGAACCTGACTAAGACAGCATTTTGCTCTCCTTAATGTGGTTATAAATCATTCACAACCTTTGGCATTGTGTAATTAATTGGAGAGGTTTGTAGCTAAATTGTATGTGCAATATAAGTCCTTAAGTCTATTAGGAGACAGACATCTCTACAGAAACAGCACCATGTTGTGTTTCAGTTTTGTTGAAATTTCTTGTCTTTGGATCATGTCCATAAACCAAGTAAGCCGCTGAACAGTATGTTCCCAGGTCTACTTCACACTGCTCAGGAACGACAGTGCCTGTTTAACCTCTGCGATTCGCTCATCCTTATTTGCTTGCTGAAATGGAATCGCTTTGCCTGCAAACAATGCCGGCTGACCTTCAGAGAAGTGTGGCACCCTTCATTCAGTACATTGTTCCTCATTTAGCAGGCTGAAACAAGTGCCTGAGCAGTATTATGTCTTTCTAAGAAGAGAGCTGCCAGACTGCTGCTATATGCCCTCACCTCTGTAGCTCCAGCTGATGCGTATCGCGGCCTGTGCGCAAATCCCCTACGCTAAGATCGGGTTGCACGTGCCTATGTTCTGGCCAGCGCCAAGGCCGCGAGGCAGCCATTGTTGTTGTCTGTCATTTCTCACATCACAGTACTCAGCAGTAGCCTAAATGGAATTGATATAATGTTGGGCAGAAAACAACGTGGTGAATAGCTCTGCAACATCACAAGACTTACGTGTGTAAAATAATTTTAAATACAATATTTTGATCAATTTTTAAAAAAAAAAATACAATGCAATGGAACCCTAAAGGCCTGAAAAGTGCTGTATCAGTAATTTACAAACATGATCCAGTCTGCTACTTATCTTCAATAAGATTGAGGTTTTTGGAGAGTTTCAATCCTGTTTGGTTTGTTTTAATTGATAGCCAAACGCTCTGACCTCCTGCAGCTCTTCCTGTTTCAGGCAGCTGTTCTCATGCGTCCACATTTAAACCTGATCATCGGTACATCAGGGAACAGATCAAAATTGTTTTCCCATATTTGGCCTGGTGTATTGTTGCTCCCATGCTATTTTTTTCTCTCCTGCTAAAGGAAATTTGCGTGTGATGATGGGACTGTTTTTTTTTTTGTTTGTTTGTTTGTTTTTTGCTGTTTTTTTTTTTTTTTTGTCCGGAAAAGGGAATGTTGTGTCTTTGTCAAGGATCTTGTCCTTTTTCATTGCGAGTTGTGGAAATAATTCATGCATGAAAGAGCATGCTTGGGCTTTGAATATAGTTGATCTTTTCCCTTGAGGGCCTTTTTATGTGCACTCATTATGTCTACATTTCTAAATAATCTGAATTACTCAGTATACAGTGCATTTAAATACATTTTATACAATGTATTTTTATTTTTAACTGAAATATTCATAGTCTTAATAATTTCGATTACAGCTCATCAAAATCCATTATCTCAAAATATTTAAATATTTTCTAGGAGCAATCTAAAAAAAAAAAAAAGAAGGTTTGAAAATGTATACACTCTGTATTCATCAATGCGGCATGGCACGGAGGTGATCAGCCAGTGGCACTGCTTAGGCATTATTGAAGACCAGGTTGCTTTGATAGCAGCCTTTACCTCATCTGTATTGTTTATCATCTTCTTCTAGATATTATTATCGAAGATATTTAAGTTAGGCAAGTTGGCTAGCAAATCAAGCTCACTAATATCATGGTCAGCAAACCAGTTAGTGGTAGTTTTGGCACTGTGGGCGAGTGCTAAAAAAAGAAAATCAACAGCTCCATAAAGCTTGTGGTGAGCAGACAGAAGCATGAAGTGCTCTAAAATCTCCTGGCTGTGTTGACTTTGGACTTGATAAAACACAGTGGACCAACACTGTGACATGGCATCCCAAATCATCACCGACTGTGGAACCTTCACACTAGACTGTACTGTATATTGTTTACAATGCTTGATATCATGTATTCAGTTCTGAACGAGAGTTTTATAGAGCATTGTTCCAAAAAAAAAAAAGATTTTTCAAGAGTTTGTTAAAGAAGGAATGTTGTGCTTAAGAAGAAAAATAATAAAGCTCATACACTAATAAAGCTCGTACACACATTCAAAACTGTCCCTAGTCTGTATCGAACAATTTCATTATCAGTTTAAAAAAAAATGCAATCAATAAACAATTTTTCTAAATATTTAAAGGTTTTATCTAATCCTTTTTGTGCTTTAATTCTAATATGAATTTTAAAGTTTTCTCTCTCACACACACACACACACACACACACACACACACACACACACACACACACACAATCTGATGTTTGACTTAATTTGTCCCTCTCTTGTGTTTTTTATCTGTCCAGTGGGAGACAAAGTGCCTGCAGACATCCGTATTTGTTCCATCAAGTCCACCACGCTGAGAGTGGACCAGTCCATCCTCACGGGTAACTTAAAGCTAAAAACACACAAACTAACACATCAACGTGCTCATAAACAAGCACACCAGTTAGCACACTTATTCGGAATGATGTGTGCACGTTAGCAAGCTATATATTGACACTTGCTATCTTTGTCTGTCTGCGCGTACAGGCGAGTCTGTCTCCGTCATTAAACACACTGACCCTGTTCCTGACCCTCGAGCTGTCAATCAGGACAAGAAGAACATGCTGTTCTCTGTGAGTGCCATCACATGGTGGCTGTGCTGATTTTTTTTGGCTAGTTACCGGTGCAGCCCTGTCACTTCTTTGCATTACTAGGTGGTACAGAAAAAAATTTAAAAGCTCTGGCTTGCTAACTGACCTTTTTGGAGTTACAAAAACATAAACAATAAAATAAATCATCTTTTGAATATTGTAACTCTTCTGAAAATAAGTTTCACATAACTCGTTTGATATATATATATATTTTTTTTCATTTAGGGTACTAACATTGCAGCAGGTAAAGCCGTGGGCGTGGTGGTGGCTACAGGTGTGAGTACCGAGATTGGCAAGATCCGTGATGAGATGGCATCCACGGAGCAGGAAAAGACACCACTGCAGCAGAAGCTGGATGAGTTCGGAGAGCAGCTTTCCAAAGTCATCTCGCTCATCTGCATCGCCGTCTGGATCATCAACATCGGCCACTTCAACGACCCAGTGCACGGGGGTTCGTGGATTCGCGGCGCCATCTACTACTTCAAAATTGCTGTGGCTTTGGCTGTGGCTGCAATCCCTGAGGGTCTGCCCGCTGTCATCACCACCTGCCTGGCATTGGGCACACGCCGCATGGCCAAGAAAAATGCCATTGTGCGTTCACTGCCCTCTGTGGAGACACTGGGATGCACCTCAGTCATCTGCTCTGATAAGACTGGCACCCTGACCACCAACCAAATGTCTGTCTGCAGGGTGAGTGTGTGTCTGTTTGTGGCAGAGTATTAATTTTCCATTAAAAATATGTGATTGAAATGTGATTAGGTATGAAATAAAGCACTTGGTGTCATGTTCTTATAGGAAAACAATCAGTGACCAGGTGGTGTGATGCTACCCAAAGTAAAGTGAAGATTAAACATAGATTATTTTTTTTAGGGATGAGAATCAACAGTCACCTCCCAATACAATATTACTGCGATACCTAGGTGCAGATTTGATTAATATTGTGATTCTATAAGTATCACAATATGATAAATATGTATGATCATCCATCATAATTATTATTTCTAAACAAACTTGGCAAATAACTAATTCCTACCACACGGGATGAAAATATGTAAATAGTTCAGAGTGCGCCACCTGTAGGATTATAAAGAAACGGCGAGATTTTACTACCGTCTCCTACCGTTTATTCCTTCAAAGTCTCAAAACTCAACTTGACAGCGAGCGCACGGGCGAGCACGCAGGCGTGGCTGGCTTCTAACGCAAGGACGTGGGGCGTCACAAATTTTTTCCTGGATTTTTGATTACTTAACGGTCGCGGTATTTTGTGACTATGTAATGAGTGTGTTTGAGACTTAATTCGTTCACAGAGTCCGGTGAATTTTAATAATGTAACAGCATAAAAAAAGTTTTTGTTGCGCCAACTGGAAGCTTCTGTGCTCGGGACAGAATTGGTTATATGCAAAGCCGATTGGCCGATCACTGGTCATGGACAATCAAACTGAAACCCAGACATTTCTGGTCTAAGAATATCTATTTTTAAAAATCGATTTTGGAGACAGTGTGGCAATATACAGTATGAATCACCACACATCACATAACTGATTAGATTTTTCCCCCCATAACATCATAACATGGAGTGTTTTATTAGTCTTAAAACCACAGCAATTTTTCAATAATTTTCATAAATGATATAATGTGACATCATCATTTTAATAAATTTATAGATATTTGTAATGGTGTTTAATATTTGTTATCACTTATGGATGGGTATGAACAGTAACTCCCTTGCAGTCTCGCTTTTCTCTTAAACTGTGACGCACTATATCATGATCTCCCATGAGCGTCCTGACGATCTCCATATGATTTTCTATTATCTCATTAGTGCATTAATTTGGGCTCAATTTTGGGAATGTGGGAAAGGTTCCCTTCCACTGACCGTTACAAGACATTGACACTAGAGAATTCTTCCACAAATGCTTATAGAAATCTTTACCGTCTTAGCAATTACACACATTCTGAAAACGTGTTTACATGGAGCTCCCACCGTCCATATGTGAGCTGTTACTGTAGAAACGATACTGATATATATATATTCAAAACTCTGCAGCAGTGTGAGAAAGGTGGCAGCTGGGGTTTCAAAAGATTGGGAAGACATCCTGTGAAAAGCAACATGAATGTACTGATACATACTGATATATTCGAGCGAGCACTTTAATATAAACCTGTGATTCAAATTGCAGCTGGCGCTACAGTCAGAGCTGCTGTCGTAGAAAATTATTCAGCACCTTCTGAACAGTCAGAATCAAGAAATCGTCCGTGCTGCGGTATAAACACGAAAAAGATCAGAAAGAAAGGCTTTGAGAAGAAGTTTAAGGTTTTTCTGAAATATCTATGATGTGCTGTAGTTCGTAACTTAGCTGTCTGAATGCTATCTGCTGTTCTTCTAACGTAAGCAGCCAGAGAGTGTGTGTGTGTGTGTGTGTGTGTGTGTGTGTGTGTGTGTGTGTGTGTGTGTGTGTGTGTGCATTCTGCAGCTCTGTTTGGTGTTCTCCCACTCTCTGGCCCAGGAGCGCTGTTCTGCTTCCTGTGAGGATGGAGATTGGCAGAAACACAAGTGTCAGATCAGTAGAAGGAATGTAGTGTCTAAAGAACACTTGGACTAAGAACTACAACTTCACAAACAGCAGTCGCAGGAAAAGCTGCAGATCTCAACCGGTGTAGAATCTTGATGGGCCCTAGGAATGGTTTTATTCCAAATCAGGAAGAACTGTTTAACATATCCGATTATGTATTTGTATATAAAAAAGGCCTGTGATCACTGTGGTTCAACCAGAACATCTCTGAATGGCTCAGCTTCACTATTTGTGTTGGGATGATTTCCTCTGCATCAGTGCAGTCTATTATATGAGCCGAAGATTTACAAAGTATGCCTCTTAACTAGTTTTCTGAACCTGCCATTTAACATGGGACTCTTTCCCAGAAAAAAAAGAAAAGAAAATTGTGCCTCTTAGATATAATACATGTGTAGAGTATGCCCGAATTAGGCATTAAATGGTTTCAAAAACTGAGAAAGATGGCAGCTGGGGTTTTGAAAGATTGGGAAGACATCCTGTGAAAAGCGACGTGAATGTGATGACACATACTGTACGAGATATCCCATCCTAGCAGAAGAAAGATAAAGTGTAATAATCCAAATAGATTCAATAGCACTTTACAATACACATCAGTGGTTTGATCCATGCAGAAAGTGTGCACGTGGGTATCCAGACCTCAGACGTTACTACAGACGTAAGCAAAGCTCAGACAGTTCAGTGTGAGTTCAGTGCGAGAGGTGGAGTTAATCCTAAACACAACTGTGTCAGTTATACAGGTCAGTTTTACTTCTGTGGTATCAGCTTGCGGGAGGTGCCACTGTCTGACACAGTATTTTCCTCTGAAACACATAATTATTACTTACTGTAAATACACAAAGCTATAGTGGGCACAGCCTCACCAAAACTGCTAAAAAGATTTTTAAAAACAGCCCCCATTTCCACAACTGACCCATTTTAAAGTCCATTGTAACCTCTGATTTCTGTTCGGGCTGGCAGGAATAACCGTTGACCGTTAGAATCCGAAGTGGCTGCTGTAGCCTTTGATGTTCACCATGTTTTCCTGCTCACCACTTTTGTATAGAGTGGTTATTTCAGCTCCAGTGAAAGCGATTGCTCATTCCGCTGACCTATCTCATCAACAAGGCACTTACACTTACACAACTGTTGCTCACGGGATGTTTTTTGGAGTTCACACCATTCCTTGTGAAACCTACAGCAGTGTTTCTCAAAGTGTGGGCCCCTGGTGGGCTGGGATGGTACTGCAGGTAGGCCATGCGAAGCACTCACTTTTTTTTTCGTCTATTCCACTTTATTCCATATACAGGGTCGCTGGGGGCCTGGAGTCTATCCTTTAGGGTACGAGGCAGGGTACACCCTGCACGGGGTGCCAATCCATTCCAGGGCACACACACATAGTGTATATACACACACTCACACGCTCATTCACACACTATGGGCATTTTGGAAAATTAGTCTATTCTGCATGTCTTTGGACTGTGGGTGGAAACCGGAGTACCCGCGGGAAACCCACAAAGCACAAGAAGAACATGCATACAGACGGGACTCGAACCCAGACGCTGAAGGTGGAATGCAAGGTTCTTATTGTCGTCATTAGCGAAGGCATCAGAATTTAAAATCATAATAATGCTACAAGGAAAGCTGTTATTAGATTACATTTGTTGCTTTACACATTATGTACAGTATGTGGATGGATTGTTACCTTGCACTGCATTATCTTAGGTCTAGGTGTTCTGTTTATGAAATAAAAATATCTAGTTAGAGAGAAACACTTTCCGAGTTGATCAGATATGTGATTAAAGGTTTGCGTAGGCCGCAAGAAATTTTCCAATTTCAAACTGACCCGTGGCCTTTCTAAGTTTGGGAATGGTTGCTCATGAGGATTTTGTGCATAAGCATTCCAGAAGATCAGCAGTTTCTGAAGAACACCAACCATGCCTTGGTTAAAGCATTACATTATAAATCTTCCTTCCTGTAGCCTTAACAAGACATTTTTTTCCCTCTAGATGTTCATCTTGGACAAAGCAGAAGGTGAGAACTGTTCTCTGACTGAGTTCACTATCTCTGGATCGACCTATGCCCCCGAAGGAGATGTGTGAGTCTCTCATTACATCATACTATATACATAACTTTTCTAAAAAATGTTTCTTTTTTCCCGCTTGTGAACTGTCTGATGAAACTCATATTGTGTCTCCTCGCAGATATCTGGATAACCGACCAATCAAGTGCTCTGGCTATGATGCTCTGGTGGAGATTGCTACGATCTGTGCTTTGTGTAATGACTCCTCCCTGGACTTCAACGAGGTACCATCACATACGCACAAATATAACTGGATCTGAAAAAAAAACAAAAAAAAAACGCACACACATTTACAGTTCAAAGGAAAATGCAGCATCAATGACTTTGTGTTAATAGTGCGGTTTGGAATATTAAAGAACATTTCTTAAAAATGTTTTCAAATGTACTTTGTATTGAATTAATTAAACATGTTAATTTTATTAAACTGTTAGATTAGATTAACATTAATCTATGTTATGAATTGAAATTTTGGCATTCAGTTATTGTTTTGGTTGATATATTTGTTTATGACATCTTTTTACATATTTCTTACCCAAAAACTAGCTCCAGCAGCATCTGGAACACATCTGTTTGGCTCGGATTTTTAGAAACATACAGTATATATGGGAACACGGGATCATTTGAAAGCATGATGAGTTAAACTGTGATTGGATGGAGGAAAGAAAAGTCAATTAATATGACAAAATGCTTCTTTAATTTGGGAGTAATTCGTAAATGATATAAAAGGCTAAACAGAGCTTTTGACTTGTATGTAAAGCTAAAATATCGGGTGTGTCTGTAGGCTAAAGGTGTGTATGAGAAGGTGGGAGAAGCCACCGAGACTGCTCTGACCTGCCTGGTGGAGAAGATGAACGTGTTTGACACAGATGTCAGGAACCTGTCCAGGGTCGAGAAAGCCAATGCCTGCAACTCGGTAAACATCTACAGTTAACTAAAGTAAATTATAAAAGTCACAATTATGGACAGATTTATTGTGTATAAATCTAAGTGACATAAGACGCACATGTGTGTGTCTGCCTGTCTGCCTGTGTGTCTCAGGTGATCAAGCAGCTCATGAGGAAGGAGTTTACACTGGAGTTTTCTCGAGACAGAAAGTCAATGTCTGTGTACTGCACCCCCAGCAAGGGCAAGTCCACCACCAGCAAGATGTTTGTTAAGGTGACTAGATATATTCTGCAGCAGAATATCGAATTATGTCTATTAAATTCAGTTTTTTAGACCATGGAATTTGCTTCTTAACCTGCCTCCACCATCGTGCACCTGCCGTTTGCAGGGAGCCCCAGAGGGAGTGATTGACAGATGTACATATGTACGTGTGGGCGCAACCCGCGTGCCCATGACTCAGGGCATTAAGGATAAGATCATGTCTGTAATCCGGGATTATGGCACTGGACGTGACACGCTCCGTTGCCTGGCACTAGCCACCCGGGACAGCCCGCTCAGAAAGGACGAGATGGTTCTGTCTGACACGGCACGCTTCGGCGAGTACGAGGTACTGCTTATAGATCTCTCTAATGTTTATAAATATATAAATATATTTCACAGGATATATATTATTATTGAGATAGCTTTATCATTTCAGCCTTTAGCTTACATTGTTCCAGTCCAGAAATGAGACCTACCCCTTTCTTTTCCTGTTTACATGAATTCTTAAATTTTGCTACTTAATACTTTTAATATTTCATCAACGCTTCAATTGTTTACTAACACTCTGTTGTGTGCAGTCTGACCTGACGTTTGTGGGCTGCGTGGGCATGCTGGATCCTCCCAGGACCGAGGTGGCTGCCTCCATCAAGCTCTGTCGTTATGCCGGTATCCGCGTCATCATGATCACAGGTGATAACAAAGGCACAGCAGTGGCCATCTGCAGGCGCATCGGCATCTTCTCAGAGGACGATGACGTACATTGCATGGCCTTCACGGGCCGTGAGTTTGATGACCTTTCCCCCGAGGCGCAGCGCGACGCTGTAGTGGCTGCCCGCTGCTTCGCTCGTGTCGAACCTTCTCACAAATCTAAGATTGTGGAATTCCTCCAGGGCTTCGATGAGATCACTGCCATGGTAATGACATCAGAACCGAACCTGTAACATTATGTAAATGTAAAATATTGTACTGGTTGGATAAATTTAACTGTAAACATCAAATCCATAGTCAATAAACCAGTTCCTAGGCATTATAATAAAATCCTGTACGAAATAAAATTGATCATTATCAATGGCTGTCTCGATCACTTCCTCCACAGACGGGAGACGGGGTGAATGATGCCCCTGCCCTGAAAAAGGCAGAGATTGGCATTGCCATGGGCTCTGGCACTGCTGTGGCCAAGACAGCCTCGGAAATGGTCCTCGCTGACGACAACTTTTCCACCATCGTAGCCGCTGTTGAAGAAGGTCGAGCCATCTACAACAACATGAAGCAGTTCATCCGCTACCTCATCTCTTCCAATGTGGGCGAGGTTGTCTGGTCAGTCAGTGCCCATGCAGTTTCTTTGTGCTTATTTGTGTTTGTGATTTATAATTAATTTATTATCTAAACAAAAATGTGGCATTTCGTTTAGTCCTGTGTTCCTCGCCAGTTCCCTAGATATATACTGAACAAAAATATAAACGCAACACTTTTGTTTTTGCTCCCATTTTTTATGAGATGAACTCAAAGATCTG
>JAOTRS010000031.1:9871377-9887046 GCA_028565755.1 Dinotopterus cunningtoni
ATTGACCTTGACATTAGTTTGCTATGGTTCTAATAAATATGGCATTAGTCGTCAACTGCAGGGCTGTGGGCCTGATTCAGACCAGCAAAGTATTTTTTTTCACTTAAATGTACTGTACCAGATGCTCTATGCTCTATGACCAATTATAAGCACTTATGTAAATTATTAAGCTAAAGCCAGCACATCCGAGTAATAACTAGCTACAGGGCTAGATACATTAGATCAGGCATGTTCAAATCCATTACTGGAGGGCCAGTTTACTGCACATTTTGTAATTCACCAGCACCTAAACCCACTCAGTGAACCTGCTAATTAACAGATTTGTTGAATCGGCTGTGTTTGAGCAGAAGAATCACTAAAATGTACTGGACACTGGCCTTCCAGGCATGCATTTAAACAGTCCTGTAGAAACATTGTCCTCTGAAATGATCTACAGATCTTAGATTTTATTTACCCTCTCTTGGTTTTAACTGGTGATCTGGCTTTAAAAAAAAGAAAATAATATAGAAAAAAACATTTACAACATTAAATCTTTGTGTTAACATTGAAACAGCTGTCTCCTTTCTTCAGAGTCTGTAGCGGTTGTAAAAAGTGGAATCAGGAAGTACAACTACAAACTGTAACCACATCAAATTATCTTATTTTATGTCTTTATTGACATTTTTAGCATGGCTTTTCGATGTGATTGTCCGCCATGGTCGTGTCTATTTCTGGATGGCAAAAGGGATGATACTTATTTGAGGCTAGTTCCAAAACCCACATATATACCCAGTCACAGAACTTTCAGCAAGAACACATCTGATAACGTTGTCATCTTAATCAACACTTCAGTCTCCTGTGTAATCGCTTCATGTCATTCCAAAATGCCTGTGAATTGTCCGTGTTGTGTTTCACGGCTAATTAGCGTCTAATAGAAGGCTGAATCCCAAATCCCTCTCTCACCCCTGATCAAGTGCATTATTTGGTTTGTGGAACAAAGGATTGTACTCCCTACATAGCGCACTAGCTTTCCATTTCACGACATGAGATTCAACCCAAAAACAGTTACTTAGCTGTTAATTAGAAAGCTTGAAACGTTAACGTTACCGCAAATCGTTCTATAAAGTGTAAAGCACAGCATATTCCAGAGCTTCGTCTCGTTTGCAGTAGAAAGACTGAATGAGCTAACGCTAAAGCTACCGAACGCCACCAAATCCATGAGGAATCACATATTTTTTTACACCGTCTGAGGTAATCATGTTATTATAACAATTCAAACTTCTGCACATTAACATCCTTATTACCTTCTTCATCCATTCACATGCTTGTTTCTCTTTTGAATAAGTTGCAAAATCCACCACAGCTAATCCCATATATGATCAGGTGATCATCAGACAATCTTTCTGTTATTTTTTGGCTCTGAAATACACCTCGAATGGAATTATCAATAAAAATACATAGTAGCCTAATGTTGGTTAACGCTGCTCCTGCAGTCCACTGTTGTTACTGATGTCATGGTAGCCTGCAAAATATCAGTAGCCATAAACTAATCATTAACATGTTAAATAGTAACATAAATATAAGTTAGCCTATAAAACATACTGTTTCAAGGCATCATGCTTTAACTAAGGCTGTGCAATGTTAGTGAAGTGTTTTGATAAACATGGAGACCATTGTGAAAGATGCTTCTCTTCTCCTCCTCTCCATTTCAGGTCATCTTCCAGATCACTCCTCTGAACTTGACCCAGTGGCTGATGGTGCTGAAGATCTCCGTGCCCGTCATCCTGTTGGACGAGTTGCTCAAGTTTGTGGCCAGGAACTACCTAGAGCCGGGTAAAGATTTAGCTGTGGGGGCACAGCAAGAGAGCTGGAGTGTGTCTGCATGTGTCCAGGGCATCTCCTGGCCCTTTATAGCTATCTGTCTCCCCCTGGTGGTGTGGCTGTACAGCACGGACACTAATGCCGGCCGCTCGCTGCGGTCTTCCTGACTGACCGATCACTGACTGAGGTCTGCGGTGACGCTAACACACGACCACTACACATTAACCCAGAAACACGATTAACCTAATCCAAGAGAATGTTTGCACAGGAATCTGCATACTGTATGTTTGGTGTTTTTATAATTAGCTCTAAGAGTGACTTATTATTCAATGCTGTAACTGTTGCATTAAAAACACACATGAATTCTTTTTATATATAAATATATTACAGCTATATTATTATGAGATGTTAGAAGTAACCAGTGGATTAATATATTTATTAGCTAGTTTTCAGAAAGGGTAAGGACCCATCGGACGTCCTCGCTATCCACAAGATGGACTGGGACAGTGTGTGTTTTCATGACTTAATCCTGTACAGTAAAAAAAACATATATCTATATATACTAGATTATATTGGGTTTTTTTTCTTTTTAATCGCCCCTGTCTAATTTATGAGATTTTGAAGTACAATCATGGTACTTTTTTTAAAAACAAAATGTTACTTTCTGCATTTGGCAGAATTCAGCTACCTCAGTTCCACTTCCTTCTAGTTAACTTTAACTCAGATTTTCGTTAGATTTTTTTTCCCCTCAGAAAACCAGCATAACTCATTATCTTTAAAGGGGCACTTTGCAATTTTTTTAACCCTGAAGATGCAAATGGCACTTGCACTGGAAACCCTGATATGCCTTTTCCGTACCCAGCATACCCCACCCTCTTACTTTAAACCTTGTGGATTGCTTCTTTAAGAAGAGTAGCTCTGTTCTAACTCGGGGTGGAGCTCATTTCTGGACTATCTATAAAGAGAATGGTGTAATTTAGAAACATGTGATTTTATTTCCATGACAGTATCAGAATTATATTTTCAGCTATAAAAATGCTGTTTATTATTCTACACTGTCCGACCCCCCCCCCCCCCAAAAAAAACAAACAAACAAACAAACAAACAAAACATACACTAATACCTTGTTGGACCGCCCTTAACTTTGATATGCCCGTGCCATCAGGGAATAAAAACTATAGATGTGGTAACCTGGTGATTCAGTACCTTCAGGTCGTCAGCTGACTTGATTTTATTGTCACATAACGTTGTTGAGTCTAGACCTGACCCACTGAAGCAACCACAGATCCCCAGAACACTGCCTCCAGAGGCTTCTACATTGTGCACTATGCATCATTTCATGTGCTTCCCTTCTAACCCTGACACGCTCATCGCTCTGGAAGAGGGTCAATCTGGACTCATCAGACCACATGACCTTTTTCCATTGTTTCAAAGTCAAAATCTTCATGCTTTCTACCAAATTAAAGCTTTTTTTGATTATTTGTTGAATAATATTGGTTTTCTTATGGCCATACAACTGTTTAGTCCAAATCCTGTGAGCCCTCCACATTGTGTGGAGAATGAAAATGCTCTACCTTTCACTGTTTTTTTCCCCTACTTTACCAAGCGTTAAGTGATCTCTAATTCAGGCCCTTTATTATTGGTTTCTGAGCAGTTAATAGTTCAGCACTATCTTTCAGGTGTTGGACAGTCCTTTACCCAAATTCAAATCATTTTAATGTTTTCTTTGCTTGGCCAATAATTTGATCTTCCTTTTTTTTCTTGATAAGGCACCGTGTGTCAACACTTAGATATTACAGCCTAAACCTTTAAAGTTCGGAAAAGCTCTTTTTCCAAGCTTTAACTTAGTTATTTAGAAGTATGAAGAATATCACTTGCAAGTAGGATTTTTTTTTCTGTATTTTGAGTATTTTATTCCATGACCTTTCGAGGTTGTGGAAAACGTGCACAATACTGTGGCTTTACTTGTAGGTAAAAAATGCTGTGTTTCTATGTATATGTTATGTAAATGAAAAAAAGAAGTTTGAAACAAATACCCACAGCACAAACGTCTCTAGGGATTTAGAGAATTCTGAGAATCCTGCCATTAGAAAAGGTCAGCTAGATGTGTTACTTGAGATAATGTCAGATTTAGCTTTTTTCCCCATTGGCTCTCAATTTATAAGCATGCTTCATGATAAAGTTGATTTTTCTCCCATTGCTTTGCCATACTGAGTGTAAGAACATAACTCTTCTAACCTTCCGCTCCTGCACCTCCTCACCACTCTACTCTTATTAATACTACAGCCTGCATTTTCATTATTTAAAATACTATCTAGTTGCACAGACTTGAGAGACAGGGTTGCCAGATCTTCATGTAACTATTCCCAGACACAGAATTTGACGCATCACAAAGTCCGTACTAGACTCCGTTTTACGACTCCATATGTAGTACTTATAAAGTTACACCATATATTTAAAAAATAAATCGTATCCCAAACTGGTGTTTTTATAAACACCCCTATTAATCCTCATCATAATGGAGGTCACTTACAGTACCTTTTCCTTTAAAAACTACACCTTCCTATTTTATTTCATAAGAAATGAAGCATTGTGCTTTTTATAGTTATATTTAAGAATTTAAAAGCACTATGGAAAAATAAATCAAGTGCTTAATTTTAAGTTCCAGAGGAACGTTGCAGACCTGGCAACCTTTGTAGAGAACATTACATTTTAAAGTGCTGTGATGTAAAAAAAATGATGTATTTAAATCAGCAATGCATATGATATATCTTTAAATGATTCCATTCTTCAGTCTTTCACTAAAGCTTTTGTAACAAAACATTCTTTCTTTTCATTTATCATTTGATCATCCTTTTTAATCTTTCCTTTTCTCTCTCTCCCCCTCCTCAGCACGGGCCCTGTAAGCCTGGCCTGGTTCTCAGTAATCCTTGCAGAAGCTGTAAAGGTTTTGTTAGTTTAGCTGAGTATTTTAAGCAAAACCACATCACTCATGACCTGCATGCCAACTGTGCCAAGTGCTAAAAAGAAAAAAAGTAGTTATTTTTTTATTTTTATTTTTTAATTGTTAATTGGAGTGAAAGGTTCTATGGAAAAGAGACTAAAATGAGTGAAATATTAAGGGAAATCAGGGTGCATGTCCCTTTAAGCTATTCAAACATGATGCTGGTGAAATGCTTCTGTATAGCACAGCAATACTTAATTTAAATGTATGTATTTAAATACCAATTGTCATTAGTGACAGGCACCTGTTATTTTTTTTTGTTTTTTTGCAAAAGGACTTATTTTATTTTGCGAGATGTGTAGATCAACCAAATGATTGTGCGAAGAGGATAAGCCTTACAAGTCACAGTGATCTGCGTCCTGTTTTAGACCGGATAAGTTTCGGCATGAAGGAGCGTGATGGGGGTTTTTGTTCCTGTGACGACTACATGACGGCATGACACTGTTTAACCAGTGTCTAATATTGTAATTATCATAAGGATTTGTGGTTAATAAAATGATAAATGAAAGCAAAAGTCTTTTTTTTTTATCATGATCAACAATGAATAAATGAACGAACAGTGCAAATCTTTCTTTATCCTGCCAGCTCCCACAGTTGAGCTTCAAAACCGCTCTTCAGAAAATTTAAAGGGAACTGTAAAGGGAAAAATTCAAAGTTATAAATTAAAAAAAAAAAAAAAAAAAAAAAAAAAAAGTGTCAGCTACTTACGAATCGGTCATGATTTATTCATTAACATTGAAAAATAGTATTATTCACAGTTCACAATATTGTTATAAACATTACAATAAAAAAGTAACACCACAAAGAGCACTTTAGGCTACATGACCTTAACTTGATCAATATGCTGACTCAAATGTTTCCTCTTTGTGGAGCGGTTTGTTCTTCTGTATGGTTCTTTACTTGATGACATCAGGAAACATGGATGTTAAAAAAAAGAAATGCAGTTTGTGGCTGAAAAAGGCTGTCAAAATTAGCACAAGATAAAGGAAAGGTCCACAGTAAATACGTTTACACTAAATATATGTATGTATGCAGGTTTATAATCTGGTGCTAGTTTGTTGTATTTTCATTAAATCACAAGTTGTTAGCAGATGAATCCGAGTATGGGGTCATAGGGCAATATTGCCAGAGCAGTTAGAATGCATTTTATTTAAAAAAAAATATCAATGAGCTCAAATATAAGTGATAACACTAAAGCTTTGCTGTAACCCCAAAAACAAAATGAGCAATTAAGCTCATGTTTCAAACTCGGTTTAAAAAAAAAAAAAAGGTTGAGAGATCTCGCTATGGCAAAACTAGAAAAGTGACCGAGGTGCTCAAAACAGAAGTATGAACATTAGATTCTAATTTAAAGCACTGGTGCAGAGCAGAGTCGTGTACAGTCACATGACCTGTGTAAGGACAAAAGACAAACCTGATGCAAGGCATTGCTTTTGCTACACAGCGGTTAAAACGTTCCCAAGCGTCAGAGCTGTTCTTTACAATTCTGCACCATCTCCCGTATTGTCCGTGTTTACGCACGGCTATACATCAGGCTTTCCAGTGCTCTGGGGTGTGCAGATATGGCTCCCAGCCTGCAGGAGGCGCTGCAACACTTTCTGTAGACCAGACTCCTAAAGATATCTCAAACTCCACCAGAGTTAAGCTTTGATCTAGGATCAGTTTTTTGTAAATCCTGCTGAGTGATGAAACGAGGCAGGAGGAGGCTGATCCGAGATCAGTGCTGCCGCTCACTGCATGCCGAACCACTGCTCCTGGTCGGCCCACTGCGCTGCCTCGCTGTCACTGCCCTCGAGGTCGCCTTCCTCTCCGCTGCCCTCCATGTCGTCACCGTCGATCTCCACTGTGGCGTCTGTAGGGCTTTCCTCTTTTTCCATCTTTTGCATACCTTCTAGGGACTTCTGGTCATTTGGATCCAGGCTATGGGAGGGGAAATACAAAAAAAAAAAAAAAAAAGATGCTTTTGGTTACATATCTGTGTTTTGTATGAAAACCCTGAGCAAACATTTCCCACATACATAAAATGTATAATTATGCTCTAATAAGATAACACTAAAAAGCTGAAGATTAGAAACATAATGACTTTTTTTTTTTTTTTTTAAACTGATGAGGGTGGAAACTGATAGTCTTCTGCTGTTCTGTTTTAGCCCATCTGCCTTAGGGTTTTCAGGACATTTTTACTTAATGTGGTGTTTAACCAGACTGGCTCAAACTGGCAGATCTCCTCTGTCCTCTCTTAACGAGGCATTTCCATCCTACTCTCTGAATGTTGTTTGTGTTTCACACCATTTTGTGCCACTCTTTTAAGTTGGGGGGAAAAAAAATCTCAGATCCTCAAGCCAAGCCTGTC
Organism: Dinotopterus cunningtoni; assembly: GCA_028565755.1. Lineage (NCBI taxonomy): Eukaryota > Metazoa > Chordata > Actinopteri > Siluriformes > Clariidae > Dinotopterus > Dinotopterus cunningtoni. The sequence continues at coordinate 9,878,532 of JAOTRS010000031.1, forward strand.
TGGCATCAACAACCAGTAAAAAGAAAAAGAAAAAAAAAAAAAAAAAAAAAAAAATCAAAAAATTCGTTCTCTATTCTATTTTGATGCTTAATATAAACAATGCTCTTGGCCTGTATCTCAATGTTGATGCTGCTGACACATAATTGACAGACTGGATGAAGGAACAGGTATATGAATTTATTTAATTTTTTAAATAACAAAGAATGAATGAAAAATCTAAAATGTTGAAGTTTGTAAAAGAAGATAAGATTACCTCAGTGCTATGCTGTACTGGTCCATGGCCTCCTGGTACTCATTAACAGCGACCAGAAAATCTCCAAGCATTCTGTGCAGCATGCAGTCACTCTGATTGGCAAGTGTATTTCGCAAAAGTGCTATGCCTTCTTCGTATTTCTGTTCTCGACCTTATTAAGACAAACACACAAAATGTCATTAACTATTTTCCTACAACAGCATGCCCCCTAGTGTTTATTCCTCTCGGGAGCATTACACACATGAACCAATGATATTACAGATATTTCATATCAAGTTATCACGCACTGAGGAGCTCTGCTTTCTTCACGACGGCCTTGATGTAGTCTGGCCGCTGGGCGAGGGCTTTGTCCAGCAGGGTCTTGGCCTTCTCTTGGGTCATGGGGTCCTCCAGACACACAGTGGCCAGGATAGTGAGTGTCTGGGCGTTGGCACCGAGAGTCTTATAGATGTTATTGGCCATTCCCATTGCCTCACGGATACCATTGGATGCCAGATAGCAGTCAATCAGTCCTAAAAACCCAGGTCAAAAATATAACCAAACCACATCAGATATGAGTCCGACAGATGTGCTGCGTTTATTGTGGAAAACAAAAGGATGATCCATTTTATTCTATATACTGTAATCTCAGCAAGTGACGAGCTTACCTTCGTAGCAGTCCAGGCGGCACGGCGCCAGCCTCATTGCCTCCCTAAAGTGAATGATCGCTTCCTGTACTCGGCCCATATTACGCAGGGCGGCACCCTTCAAAAGCAGAGCCTGCACGCTGTTACTGTTCAGCTGAATGGCTTTGGCCCCCAGGTACAGTGCACGAGAGTAGCGCTTACTGTAGAAACTGTGGCAGCTGCAGGGCAAAACACAAAAAGAGTTGATTTAAAAAACAAAACAAAAAGGACTTCTGCGGAGGTCCCATGACCTGAAGCAAAAAAAAAAAAAAAAAAAAAAAGTGTTTATCTGGTCTGAATTTATATATATACAGACACTCACTTTTTTTTTTTTTTCCTTTTTGTGGTCCAACAAAAACAGTGAAGAGTGGAAGAGAAAAAGATTTTCCCCATGTTCCCAGACAAATAAAGAGCGCACCACCACCAACCCTCCAGTGCAGCATGAGGGGGAGAAGACTAAGGGTACATGCTATTCTTTAGATAACATCGATGGTGAGATTGAAATTATCTCTCGCAAAATTGTCAAGTCAAGTAGGCTTTCAAGTAGTAGTTCAGCACAGTGAAACAAAACAACATTCCTCCAGGACAAAAGGTGCTACATACAACATAAATTAACAAAACTAGCTAAGACACCTAATTAGTTAACTAGCTAAGACAACAAATTAACACCATAAATGAACAACACTCTGTCCAAGAAGAAACAAGGGAATTCTCTCAACAACCAGATGGATAATTATAAAAAACTGCAGCCTTTTTAAGCTTCATTTAAGCCAAGACTGACAGCATGCAAAAAACTGAGGCAACAAAAATGAAAGATTGTTGGTCTTCCTAAAAAAAAGTGGAGTATTTTGGTTAAATACCTACAAACCAAGCTGCATGTCTGGCTACAGCTTTTTAGCACACATCCCTGCTATTGAAAGTGACAGTGCACATAGATTCTCATTCTTCCACCCTAAAAAAAACACCAAGGAGTGTTATTGTTCAGGTTCTTTATATTCCTTGTGAAGGAGGTTGTTTTGAAAGCTGCTAAGAAAACACAGACAACAGTACCACATCTGGCTTCTTCTCAGACATGTCAGTAGAAATACTTAGGAAACAGCAACAATTTGTAGCAGTGATCAAAACTTTGGCATGTACAAGGGCTTCGGCTATCCAGGGAAACTCTACTGCTTACACAGGGAGGATCCTTCTATTCGACAGCGTGGCGTCGGTTGCTTATGCTCTGGACTCAGCGTATAATACAAGGACCCCATCTTTTGGATTAATCGAGGGTTCTGGGGGGTTATGGTGTATTACAGAGCCCGCTGCAGTTAAGGATCTATAGTCATAACCTAATTTTTCTTTACTCTCAGTGTTACAGTAACAATCAGTGTTATTCAGCTCTTTACTTTTACATGTCCTACCCAATTAAAGGAATCGCATGTAACAGGAAGCAGATACGCAATGAAGGGAGAAAAGACGGCACGGTGCCAACCTCATGGCCGCCCTAAAGTGAATGATAGTCTACACACACAAGAAAAATCGAGAAGGAAAATGTACTGTAGCTACAGTATAACTACAGAAGAAACAAAATGAATTTATGAAAGAGGATTTTAACTGAATGATGAATGGTAACTTGGACAGGTCCTTCACTATAAAAACAGCATCCTCTCTTCATGGAGTTTAAGAAGAGTGTCACACAAACAGAACAGCATCCAGGTGTCAAGGTATATGCTTTTTAATTGTTCCCCTCATAGATCTAGATTGCACTCTAGATCCTGTGAAACTGTTTAGTTCTCTCCGACCTTAAAGTCATGTGTATCTGGTATTAACTGAACTCTAGACCTTAAAGCCTTCCTACTGGAAATTTAACAGCTTAATATAATTAATGTCTTTTGTCTGTTTTCAAAGAAATAAAAAAAATCTATATCAATATAATTGATAATAATAATAATAATAATAATAATAATAATAATAGACAAAAAAAGAAAGAAAAGAATTAGACACAATAGCTAGAGACAAGAACTTAGACAGACAAAAGCTTAGAAAATGTGCACCCACTCAGAACTGTGATCAAGCTGGAAGGTCTATTAAGACTGCTGAGGGAACAATTTTGTATGATCCAGTTATATATATTAGTTTTAACAATTTCTATGGAATCCTTTATACCTCCGTCTGTGCATTATAAAAAATTAACAGCTTTCTTGGACTGACTGGTTTATTGGCCTGAACTCACTCCCATCTTTATGGTGGTAATGAATAGTCATTTTGAAGATAACCTCATGCCTGATTCTTTCCAGAACACTTCTATTAGTCAGATTATAGGAAAAATTTAATTGTGCATCATGTCATCTAATCACTTTATTCACATAGACCTCAAAATAGTGGCCAAAGTGTTAGCCTGCCATTCTGAGTTAAATTTACTTAAGACCATTACACCAGATCAAACTGGTTTTAGCAAGTCCTGATGTGGTTCAAATAACATACATTATTAAATTATATACACTACTTAACTATAAATAGAGCCTATAGATCTGCCATTATATCCCTTTACATAGTGAACATATGTAATAAGATACTTGAATGGAGATTTCAGTTTCTAGTGGTAAAAAAGTTAATCAAATAATTAGATTTTTTTTTTTAATCTATTCCCTCAGCTATGGCTTTACAAACAGTTTATCTTAAAAAAAAATAAATAAAAATTCCAAGACTTCCAATTCAGAGAGGCAGCTGTGGAGGTTGTCCCCATCGAAGCTCCTGTTCACCGTGGTAATGGAAACTCTGGCAGAAACTCGCACACACAAGTATGTGGATTCAATCCTATTTGACAACATTCTACCTTTTGAGACCACCTCAATTATTCATCCCTAATATTTTAGAGGTAATTAATCAATACAGTTATGTCACTGGGTACAACATAACCAAATATGTTCCATAACAAATAACGTTAAATCACAATGTCCCTTTCACCAAGTAGACTCCACGTTTCTTATATTTGGGTACACACACACAAGTCATGATGTAAAAGGATTAAACTCACTTGTACCTTGAAATGTCTTAATGTCTCATAGGTGGGAGGATGTTTGGAGAGGTCAGCTGTTACTCACCCAGATATCACCCAGGGTTCCGCATGCTGATCTGAGATGTTAAACAGTCGACCGCCAAGAACCTCCACATCTTCCAAATGTCCTTCTCGAGCCATGAGGTAGCCGTATACATCCATACCTAACAGCCAGCACGACATGTCGCTTTCATCAGCATTCAGCTGCCATAGCACGATTGATGTAAAGCAAAATGATTTACACAGAGCCACGGCATAGACATTACAAAGATATGCTACCTTTAATGAGATATGGGTCGAGCATCTGAGCCTGCTCGAATTTCAGGATGGCGTTCTTGGTGTCTCCGGCTCGGAAGTACACGTCTGCGAGGCTCACCAACAGATCCACGTTATCCCTCAGAAGAGACTTTTTCTCCAGGGAGCTGTAGGAACACATCAGTAATTAAAGCAAAGGATCAGCATTTTTACTCTGCCCAAATGCAATATATTATTGTCCCAAAAGAAAAGAAAAGAAAAAAAAAAAAAAACAGGAAGTGTAACACATTCTAGTCATTAAGAGTTTTCTTCAAGATAACCCTTTAGAAGCTGTATAAAGTCTATATCCTCACCAGATGGTATTGATGGCTCTGTGATTATCTCCTCCATGGATGAAGGCATATGCTTTGATCCAAACAGAAAGCCAGTCCAGATTGGGAATAGTCTGAATCACATCCATGGTCATGGAGGCCACCTCGGCTCCCTTCACAGACAGGGACAGCAGCCCTGCAGAAATCCCAATACACACAGCTCATCTTACTGAAGTATTTAATACTTAGACCTACAGACTCCCAAGTTCATGTCATTAACACTGTCTGTAAAAGAAACTTATAGTCACACACCAATAATAGCATCGAGTGCGAGAGGACACTGCCTCAGGACTTCCTTGTAGCTTGTGACCGCTGATCGCTCCTGTCCAGCCTTTCTGTACAGGTTCGCCAGCATCATATTGATCTATTTGAATTTAAGCATCAAACATAATGAGGTGAGTAAACTGCATAGTGAAACACTGAGCATCATCAGGTTTATTAGGGGAAATGCAGAAACACCTTGGGAGTCCTCTGCCTTGAGGGAATCCCGTCCAAAACAGAGATAGCATCTTTGTCCAGCTTCAGAATGGTGTAGCACTCTGCAATCTTGTACTTCACTTCAATCTCTGAAGGCAAGTTCTACAAAAGAAAAACAAAATATTCTAATGCAAATACAACAACTTGAGAGATTCCATTCATCATGTAATAAAACACAATGCATTTCCTACTGTATGCTACTCTTGTTTTACCATGTAGACAGAAATTAAAATCAGGAAATACCATGGAATTAGAAGGTGCATCCAAACATTTGACTAGTAGAGTATATTTGTTTTTCATCTCTTATCTGATATTAAATGTGTTAAATCGTCCATGCTACCTTGCTATCTCAATTTGGATTTGATATTAAGGTGTTAATTCTGGCGGCACGGTGGCTTAGTTGTTAGCAATGTTGCCTTGCACCTCCGGGGGTCAGGTTCGATTCTCACCTCGGGGTCTGTGTGCATGGAGTTTGCATGTTCTCCCCCTGCTTTTTGGGTTTCCTCCGGGTGCTCCGGTTTCCTCCCACAGTCCAAAGACATGCAGTTTAGACTAATTGATGTTCCCAAATTGCCTGTAGTGTGTGAATGAGCTTGTGATTGTGTGCCTGTATGTGTGTGCCCTGCAATGGATTGGTACCCTGTCCAGGTTGTACCCCGCCTCGTGTTCAAAGTCTCCTGGGACAGGCTTCAGGTCCCTGTAACCCTGTTTACAGGAAAAAGCGGTATAGACGATGAGCAAGAGAGAGAAAAAGTAAGTAAGCGTTAACTCTCCCATGCTCACCATCTCGCTCTTATCCTCTCTCCCTCCCTTGAGCTAACACTTCCTGGTTCGTCTCCGGACAGACGTCTATACAACTTCCACTCTTTGTTCGTCTGGATTTTATGAGGATGTCTTCAAATGGTTTATGTTCTTTGTAGTAACAGATAACAGGTGTTTTCCAAACATGTAAAAAGTCTTTCACAGTTAATAAATAGAAACTTTTTTTTTATAAGAATGTCTCTATCAGTAATCTTATTGAAGCACAGCGGACAGACGAAGCGATGTTTGTTCGTCTATGAAAAAGTTTTATACGAAATATTAATCCATGTTTTGGTATTATTGCAAACTCATATGAGCTGACGATGAGATTTAAAATACTACAGTGTGCGCGTGTGTGGTGCTGCAGGATGAGGAGACACTGGTCTAACCAGCAGCAGTGAGCAGCTCACCTGGGTTTGGACAGAAGAGGAGCCTCCTGTGCTGGATGGACGCACTTTGGAGGTTTTACTGAGGACCTTCTTCTGCTGCAGGGCCATGTTGTACTTGCAGGCTGCATTTCTGTACTCTTTATCATGGAATATGGAGTCTGCGTGGTAAACCAACAGCTGGTACTTCTGTGCAGGAGAGAAGAGCTCCCTGTGGGACAGAAACACACTTTACACACTCACACTAGCTCTAATGCTAGATTCTCAAAGTGTCCAAAAGTGTCCATTTTTTAAAATCAAGATATTAACTGTTCCTTAAGTTCAGCTTCCACTGAGTGTTTAAACTAAAACAGGAAACAAACAGTAAACATTTTACTGCTAGCTAGCAGGTTACGCTAATGACAGCTAACTTAGCTAGCAGGTTATTGGCTCGCTGTTCTGATAAAACAAAACACTACGCGACATTTAAACGCAGAAGCTTTTTCCTAGCAGATGAAGCGGCTGGCGGGCGGTTCAGCCTGAACACTTACGGGTTGTTGGTGCTCATGGTCAGCAGCAGGCTGCTCAGGAGCCGCACGTTAGAGTGAAGGCCCGCGGCCGCCATGTCCCGCACATGATCAATAACATTCATCCTGAAATCTGTCACTGACTTAACGACCAAAGTTGTTTAAAGATGTAATCGAGCAGCTAAGCTAATCGCAAAGCGGGAACATAAACACGACACTTTCAAAATGGCAGCGACGTTGATATTTATGAACAGGAAAACTTCTTCTTCTGGTTCTTTTTCTTCTTCTTTTATTTGATGGCGGGTCGACAGCCAGCTTCAGGCGCAGTACCGCCACCTACCAGACGAGAGCGTGGCTCGCTTTTAATCAGCAAGTATGAGAAAAAAAAACATCTTAAAAGACAGCTTGTTCTATATAATGTGGGAGTAAACTAAGGAGTGAGAATCACCGGTACGATGTCATCACGAGACCCAGGTGTCGATTCGATGGAAAATTCTGATTCTGATTCTGATTCGGTAAGTATCACAATTTTATACATATGCCGATTCAATATTACATTTCCCTCCGATTTTGTAACAATTTTAAACCTTTAAAAAAGTTTAATTATTTGATTAATTAATTAATTAATTAATTATTTAATTAGATGTAGCCAGTTCCTTATAACAATGAGTTTTCTCAGTTAAAAACCAAGCGCAGCATTTAAACAGTACAATTAACTTCAAATACAAGAGTTTAACATTTAACTAACAAGTAAATAAAACAAAAATTAAAAGTTACATTGTTACTGAGCAGCACACACACACTACACATATACATGTCATCTGCCATAATTATTATTTCTAAATAAACATCGCAAATAGTTCACTCCTAGGAAATGTGTGAATAGTTCAGAGTGCGCCACCTGTAGGATTGAGTAGTGATTTTTGACTAATTAGCTCTCGCAGTGTTTTGAGACTAGTCTAAGCGTGTGTAATGTAATGAGTAGGTTTGAGACTAATTTGCTCACAGAGTTTGGCGAAAAAGGCAGATTGGAGGCTTTTAACGCACATGATTTTTAATAATATAACGGCATAAAACCGCGTTTCTGTTGTGCCACGCGGAAGCTTCTGCGCTCGGTACAGAATCAGTTACTGTATATCTATCACCGGTCACAGCCAATTAAACTGAAAACCAGACAATTAGTCTCTGGCTGATCGACCGATACATCTCTATTATAAATGTAAAAAAGGTTTTAGTTTAAAAAATCTATAATTAAAAAAATCTATTTTAGAAGTCAGCGTGGCGAAACGAGAATCGCCACAAAAAGAACTGGCTGCACTGTGCATTTTTTCTATTTGTCCTAATGTCATTTTTAAAATTACACCACTAAGCGTTTACTGTGTTTGTCCACTAGGCGGCTCCAAACCTGCTGTTTAAAGCATCTACTCTAAATGTAGCAGAAAAAAAATGGGTTACATTATTACATAATAATTAGGGATATGTAAATACACATTTAAAGTGCAAAACAACTTCAGTACAACTCTTGCAGTTTAAATAAAATCCCATTTCTTTATAAAAAGCGAAAAATTTGGATTTTCATGGTTGTTTAAACCCTTGTTTAATTTATGTAAAAATATAACAAATAAATACTTTATAAATGAACATGATTAATTTTTAAAGAAACGTGCACACAAGAAGTACATTATTTTGTATAATGTTTAAAATGACAAACATCAGCTTATGCACACATTAACTGGATATAATAAGAAATCTCATACATTT
>JAOTRS010000031.1:9940777-9956619 GCA_028565755.1 Dinotopterus cunningtoni
AGTGTGTGAGTGTGTGTGTGCCCTGTTATGGATTGGCATCCTGTCCAGGGTGTACCCCACATTGTGCCTGAGATGGGATAGGCTCCAGGCCTCCATGTACAAGATAAGCAGTATGTAGAATAAATGAATAAGAAAGAAAATATTTTTGCATGAGTTTTTCAGGACTGAGATGTGTTCCTAGCCTACATGTATAATGTTGCTATTATACAGGTTAAGTCCATTGTTTTCGCTGCCCCATGAGCACATTTCAGCTGCTTTCATAATTATCAGCTCATCTGCTTGCAGGTTTCCGGCAGTAAAGAGTAAAAGTGCACTAGGGGGCACTGTAATAACTACTTTGCTCAGGACGATCTCCTACTTTTGGGTGGATTGGTATGATTGATGAATTCAGCACAACACATATATCAATTTTCTCAATTAAAAAGGTAAGCCAGGAGCAAACATTACACTCATACTGTTTGTCAGAGTATTGTCGTTACACTCGCCTGCCTGTGTGAGGATGGTTTACTAATATGTTTCGTGAGGTGGGAGAAGTATAAAGGAATAACTGATGCAGAAAATCACAAGAATAGACTCACACATGGACACAGATTCAGGTCCAAAACGCCTACATTCTCACATTCATCTCCTGGAGTTTAAAGCCACTTTTCAGGGACTGTGTGGGTGGCAGTCTCAGATCACAACGTGCGCCTCTCCAAAGCCATGTTTAGGAGGCCCACCTAAGTTCATTCTCACTTTCTTTTCTAGCTGCCTGTACAGCATTAATTCTTCGTAACTGCAGAAACTATACATGCTGCAACATTTTTTGAAAAATGTCTATGGTTGGAAAGATATTCAAATCCATTTTGCATCAAAGGGAATGTGCGATGCTTGCTCCTCATCTGAATGCTCGCTCTGTTGCAAAGCTTTCAGTCTCTGTTACTTATGCATTTATGATGAGACAGGAAGTGCAACACAGTCATAGTAATGAGCAGAGGAGAGATTTTACACTGACGCCGAAGCAGCATTTTAAGGCGTTTGATGGACTCGTGCAAATTAACATCCTGCATAACCAGGGCCTGATGCACACGAACAACACGAACAGGGCGTGTGTTTTATAGTCTTGCACAACAGTTTTGAACTATTGAATTCTTGTTTCTGATTGGTCAGAAGGTTTTAATCAGTTTAATATAACAAGAGCTTGGACAGAAGTCTTAGCTATAAATTAAATCATGGGTTTATATTAATGCACTTATTTCAGAGTGTTATGTAACTATCTTGATATCGTGTTCTATCGTGACAGCTTACACAGAAACCTAAACATAGAGTTTAGAATGTAAACTTCACATACTGTACATATAGACATGCTAAAGTTTTATGTGAGAAGGTTTTTATGTGAGCTTACTTAGAATTTTTGTAAGGAGTCTCCAGTGCCAACAACTGTATATCTGTTTTTTCATTTACAAAAGAGAGAGATAAGAGACATTAAATGTAACTAAAACTGAATTAGGCAGCATGGTGGCTTAGTGCATAGCACTGTCGCCTTGCACCTCCAGGGTCGAAGGTTCAATTCCAGCCTTAGGTATGTGTGCATGGAATCTGCATGTTCTCACCGCAGATTAGAATTAGGACATGCAGATTAGGCTAATTGGCATTCCCAAATTGCATGTGAATGAGTGTGTGTGGATTTGCACCCTGTCCAGGATGTACCCTGCCTCGAACCCTAAGTCTCCTGGACAGGTTCCAGGCCCCCTGTGACCCTGTACCTAGGATGTAGTGGTATAGATGATGAGTGAGTGAGAGTGAGTAAAACAGAATGAAATATATGGTGTTGCAATTTATTAAAAAAGAAAAAAACACTAGCAAAGGTGGCCTTGTACCTCCAGAGTTGTGGGTCCAAATCTAACCTCCGGTCTATGCATGTGTTGTTTGCATGTTTTCCCTGTGCTTTGTGGGTTTCCTCCAGGTACTCGTGATGCCTCCCACAGTCCAAATACATTTGTTGTATGTGATATTTGTTGTATGTACTGGATTACTGGTGCTTCCAAATTGCCTGTAGTGTGTGTGCATGTACCCTGTGATGGTGCACCCCACCTGTGCTCTAAGTTCCCCGGGAATAGACTCCAGGTCCCCGTGACCCTACACAGGATAAGCGGTATAGAAAAGGGCTAGATGGATGGATGTTAGCAAATTGCTGTAGAATAAAACACCTCACGATGTGCTCTATAATGATGTGTTGATAATAATCAATGTTTATATAATAAACATTTCATTCATCTATCCATCTAGGAAACTCTGTAGTCCAACTAGGGACAGTGGAGACCAATGATGATTTTATGACTGTAATATGACTGTCAACATTCACACACACTAAGGACAATTTGAGAATGCCAGTTAGGCTAATCTGCATGTCTCTGGACTTTGGGAGGAAACCGAAGTACCCGGAGGAAACCATGCACAGGGAGAACATGCAAACTCCATGCACACAGACCTGAGGCAGGAATCGAACCCGGACCCTGGAGGTGCAAGGTGACAGTGCTAACCACTGAGCCACCGTGCTGCCATAATGAACATTACCTAATAGATAATAAAAATCACTTTTTTATTATTTTCCTATAACAATATTATCTATCTAGATAGTTTGATTGCTGTTATGAAAATGGCATAAATAGAGAATCATATACTACCATACCAATTGTAACCAGTGACAAATGCAGGCCAGCTATCTGAGTTCATTTATAAATATAATAATTCTCGTGATGTTTTTCATAATGGACACATTGGAATACATAGATATGTAGTAGTATGGAAGTTATTAAATCATAATCTCTGCATCCTCATGATATATTCCTGGCCATGCTGTTTCAACAAACTCATGTGCTGCACTTTTGGGCAAAAAGGCAAGGCAGCCAAAGCCACCGTAGCAGCATTTACAAGGTATATGCACAGTGGCAGGTTGAAGACAGAGGTGTCACTTCAGTCTTCTCTGATTGACTTCCTGCATGGAAAAATCCGGCTGGTCTGATTGCTTTAATGGCCTACTCTCGCCCAGTCCCTGATTCTGAATCCCAAACGGCTTCCTTCTGCCTATATAAGTGCACTAGATAGGGGATAAAATAATGGCATCTCCACCAGAGGCAGTGCACCTTACGTGCAATACAAAGCCATTTGGGATTCAGCCAGTGCTTTCTGGGGATACAAATTAGTGTGTAACAGAAAGTGACTGCCACTCTCCCCTACTTTTAGCACACTGGAGATTAAATTCAACAGAACTCTGTGATTTGATTTGGAGGGAAGAAAGGCATATGGCAAAGTGTTGCCTGGCACTGAGAGGTTCCATCCTAGCTGTTTTTTTTTTTGTTTTGTTTCCTTAGACATTAATTTATTGCATTTCTTTTCTATGTCTGTCAGACCAAGTCCTTTTCTTAAAAAAAAAAAGAAAAGAAAAATGGTGATATTTCTATGCACCATTATCTTTCTATGCATCTTTTTTTAACGTATAGATTTAAATCAGGCAATAAATATGAGCATTGAATTGAGGTCAGTGTATAAAATATGTCTCCAAAGCACGGGTTGCATGGGCACATTAGAACACAAAGGAATATGGAAGTCAAAATGGTTTCAAATATTTAAAAAGGTAAAAGGATGAAAAGAAAAATAAAATAGAGGTAAATTATTTACAAATTCAATTCATGCTTAAAGGCACATCAAAAAGCAATGCTTATATGCTTGCACTTTTCAAGCCCTTGTATTTTGGTCTACAGTACAGAATGTAACCAACCAGGTGGCTGAGTTAAAAAAAAAAAAAAAAAAAAACCTTCAGCTTTCACTATCCAGGAGCAGAAACAGAAGTACAGAAAATAGCAAGCCAGGTTTAAATGGAGGGCAGGAAGTCTCTCAGTTTCTCACGGCACAGATAGCTGGCCTGCTGCAGTTGCCATTGATTGGCTGATAAAGCACAAATTGATCAGCGCGCACTCATTAGCATCCTATTAGCCATGACCTATACCTACCAGCACACAAAATGCTCCACCTCAAATGGATTAACAAGTGCAACAATTCAACCTGAGACAGAAAATCTGTGAGTGCTCATCCAAAGCCAGGTATCGATTGAATTTGATCATTTACCCCCTGTGGACAAGCAACACACTTTCATATTGTGACCTTCATTTTTCATATTCCATTTTCTCCCCCCCTGTGAATTTAGTTACAGTAAGGGCCGAGGTCTTACGATGTTACAGATGTCCTCTAAAGAAATCGCATTAACTGTATCACTTCAGCTCTTCTAGCGACACTATTAGCTCTTTCATATTAGCTCTTTCCCATGCATAACACAAAATAACGTTTTAACCCCTAGAGAAGAATGACATAAATTAATCTAAACCTCATTCGAAGCACTGATGTTTTAAAAAAATAACTAAATTCATGTGGCAAGACAATGGCTTAGTGGAACATTTGCATCTTCTTCCAGTGCTTGGTGTGTTTCCTCGGGGTACTCTGGTTTCCTCCCACAGTGCAGACTGATTGGCATTTCCAGTTTGCCCATAGTGTACAATTGTGTATGTGTGCGATTGTACCCTCAGTTCCCTGGGATAAAACCCTACATTGGATAACAGCTATAAACACTTGTTTATATCCCCCAAGCCACCAGGGGGTGCTATAAGCTGTTTGTCTTTTGACTGTTCCCTTTCCAGGGGGCACCACAGGTAATCATCTGCCCCCATCTAGCCCTATCCTCCGCATCCTCTTCTCTCATCTCAACTAACTTCATGTGCTCTTTCACTGCACCCATAAATCAGACGGTGCCATAAGAATGCAGGATTTAAAATAAACAAATAAAAAAAAGAATAATTTTGTGATATAGTATTATTACATCACACTTCCCTGAGTTAGGTGGCATGATGGTCTTGGACCTCCAGGGTTGTGGGTTCGATTCCTGCCGTGGCGTGTATGGGGCCTGAGTTTGCATGTTCTCCCCAGGTTTCCTCTGGGTACTATGGTTTCTTCCCGCAGGCCAAAGATATGCAGATTAGGCTAATTGGTGTTCCCAAATTGCCCGTAGTGTGTAATTGGGTGTGTGAGTCTGTGTATGTGTGTGTGCCCTGTGATGGATTGACACACTGTTCAGGGTGTACCCTGCCTCGTGCCTGAAGGTTCCCGCTACCCTGTACTTGCTCAGATCCCCCAAGCCAACAGGGGGCGCCATACGAATGCAGCATTCAAATAAAGAATCATTTTGTGATATAGTATTATTAAATCACACTACCCTAAGTTAAGTGTCACGGTGGTGTAGTACTGTGGTCTCGGACCTCCAGGGTCAAGGGTTCGATTTTTGCCTTGCATTTGTGTGCGTGTATGTGGCCTGAGTTTGCATGTTCTCCTCCAGGTTTCCTCTGGGTACTCTGGTTTTCTCCCACAGTCCTATGCAGGTTAGGCTAATTGGTGTTTCCAAATTTCCCATAGTGTATGTGTGTGCCCTGGGATGGATTGGTCCACGTTGTACTTTGCCTGAGGGTTCCCGCTACCCTGTATAGAAAACCTGTATAGATAATGAATGAATGAATAAATGAACAACCTTGAGTTGGTCATTTTTATACAATTATAGTTACATTTAACATTTTCATGCATCTGCAAGTTGGCTCATGTCACTGTTGATCATAGCTGGCACTATTGTCAGTGCTGCTGCTTCCGAACTTTAATCAGAGCCATAATCACATGCAAATCCCATACAACATCGGGATGGTCTTCAATCTGATCGTTGTACAGCTGAAACTCTTTATTCATGCTGATGCCCTGATACATGGTATCTGTTAGGGTGCTTAAAGCTAAAAAAATAAAAAGGTCCATTGCATAATCGAAGGCTTGTACTAAATAAGAACGCATTCGTTGCATCTTAATTATTTGACATTTTCAGCACACTGTTTGCCCATTAATACTGTATAATGCTTTCTAAAAGAGTAATGACTTCGAGGCAGCTCGATATGTTTGACCACGTAGCTTGATATTGTAGGTCATGGCCCATGCAGCTTTCTTCAAAATAATGTTCAAGGACATTTTCTCCTTGTTTGTCCCATTTCTAATCTTGTTTGGCACCAGATAAATGATCCGCCGGTGTATTTCAACCTCTGGCTGACTCTTTTGTTTGGAAGATAATCTGGATTGTATTCTGTTGCTTTACCCAAATTAAGTCTTGATGGGTTGAAGACCTTGCTCACCCCATGTGTGTGCTCCTGCATGTGTCCTGAATTTTCCATGTCCCATAATACTATAAACTGATTGTTGGTATTTTTAAAAAAAATATAGAACAGGAATAAGAAAGAACAAATACTCAGAGTTGATCTTCACTGTTGTAATGAATTCTAATATGCTTTGGTTAAACACATCAGTCACTCTTGGCCTCTTTTATTGTCTGTCATAATCCTTTTAAATAACACTGACCTTCCAAGATCATGAACTTATCTCTAAGTTAGTCACGTCCTTCTTTAGTTGAGAATGCCACAGTTTGTAATAAAATATTTATGGGTATAGAATTTTTCAAGGGATGAGATGGTGTACCAGTGTAATAATTGTAAGAGACATGTGGATCTCAGAAGCCAAGGAATCAATCATATGATGTGATATTAATGTACAGACTTTGTTCAAAACAACCTAGAACTATTTCACATTTAGTGTTAAAACAGACTTAAAATTTTAGATATTTTATTGTGACAAAGCTTAGTAATGCATAAATGCAAACATTTTTGGTGAAAAAAGTGACGATTTGCCATGAAGCAGTATTAGTAGATCCAAATTCTGGTTTTAGTTGCAACTACAGCTGTCTTTTGGGTCTTCATCAGCTATGGACGTTCAAATCATGGTGTTTACAAACCACTCTTGATCAAACTGCTTCTGTCAGATAGAGACGTTGAACAGTAATTTTCAAGTTTGATGCAGATTCCTAATTGATTTAAGGTCTTGGGATTGATTGCCTTTTAACACATTCATGTTTTTAATTCTGAACCACTCAGGTGCAGCAGTGGCAGTATGCCTATAGTTGTTATCATGTTGGAAGCTGAACCCCTTGCCCAGTCACAGGTCTAAATTACTTCTATGATTGCTCTGTATTTGGATTTACTCATCTTGCCCTCAATCCTCACCAATTTCCCCATTACTAATCAAGAAAACCATTAAATCATAATGCTTCCACCACCACCACCACCATCTTGCTTCCCTGTGGTTATTATGTTCTCAGAAGCATTTCCCCATCAGAACTGAAAACCCTTTTACACATGCTTGCTGAGTTGCAAACATGAGATTTTACAGATGTTTTTTTTTTTTTTAAATATTGATTTACTTGTCCCTGCCTTGGATCTGTGTGCATGGAGTTTGCATGTTCTCCCTGTGCTTGGTGGGTTTCCTCCAGGTACTCTGGTTTCCTTCCATAGTCCAAAGACATGCAGTTTAGGCTAATTGGAATTTCCAAAAATCTAAAAAATTAAGATGGATTGGCACCCTGTCCAGGGAATACTTTCCTTATGCCACATGCTCCAGGCCTCCCGTGACCATATGCAGAATATGTGGTGTGGGAAATGAGTGATTGAGTGGGGGTTTACTTGTCATCATTCTTCCTTAAAGCACAGTTTTGTGCAGGGTTATGGTTGCCCTGTAAACATCCGCTCCTATCTGACTTGTGGGTCTTTCCATCTCCTTCATAGTTAATTGGCCTTCTAATGTTAATTAATGCTTGTTTGTTCACTAATAGACTTCTTAAAGAAGGGAGAAGCATTTTGCACTTACAGTAATGCATTGAGTTACATTTATACACGTTACATGTTATACATTTTCAAAGCATTTTATTTATACTGTACGTATTATGCACATGTATTATAAAAGAGATCATTTCACTTATAACCCAGCTTTCTAAAACTACTAAAAACAAAGGATGTT
Source organism: Dinotopterus cunningtoni (assembly GCA_028565755.1). Lineage (NCBI taxonomy): Eukaryota > Metazoa > Chordata > Actinopteri > Siluriformes > Clariidae > Dinotopterus > Dinotopterus cunningtoni. Next base: position 9,948,683 of record JAOTRS010000031.1, read on the forward strand.
TGGGATGGCTTTTAAAATGTTGTTGATTTCTTCTATATCACCATCGAAATTTATTGAGAGGGCAGTGGTGGCTCAGTGTGTTAAGGTTCTGAATTATATTGCTGTTGGGCCCTTGAGCAAAGGCCCTTAACCCTATCTGCTCCAGGGGTGTCGTATCATAGCTGACCCTGCGCTCTGAACCCAGTTATGCTGGGATATGTGAAGGAAGAGTTTCACTATGCAGTAATGTACAGTATATGTGACAAATAAAGGCTTAACTTTATTGCATTGGAAAGACCTTGAACCGAAGATTTTTATAGGTATTTTTGTAAGTTACGATACGATCACTCTTGACTTATTAGTACATTTTTATGGACAACCTCAGTTGAGAGTCATTAACACATCATCATGCAACACACAGTCTAGCAACTTGTTGTGAGTGTTTGCAGGTAAACCTTTGTTCAATTGTGTTCAGGACAGTCAGTGTGGATGACAGGTTTCAGTAGATTGTTTTAGCCTAAAGACATCTCGAAAGGCATCTGAAAACTGGGACACATCCTTCTTTTTTACTCACAGCTTTTGAGAGAAATGGTTTTGTACACTATAGTCAGTCTGTCTCCTTTTACCTGTTGGCTTTGTTCGTAAATTTTTATTCTATTTGCTATGGAACATAATTTTGTGGATTACAGAAAAAGTTTACACTCTGGCAGCCCTGTCATTAACTTCTTCTCTGAGCACCGGGTGACATGATTCATGCCCTAGTGGATAGATAAGTGATTGTTGCAGTTCCTATTTTTGTAAGTGTAACTCAGTGGAACTAAATGGGACTACTGAGCTGACACTGGGCATGTTGTTAGATGACAAAAAGTGCAAATATAGGGTATAGACAATGGCTGAAAAGTCTATTTTGAACATATGAAATACATTTTTGTCTTAAGGATTTTTTGGGGGTCTTAACATACTCCAAAAGTCAGCACACAGGTTAGAATCTGCTGCCATTAGGACGCCTTAGCGGCTGGGCTCTTGGTGGGACACAGTTCCTTCACAGGAGATTTTGCTTCATAGCTCATACACACGTTTAGATCTCATTGAGCTGAATGGCTTTTGCTATGCATGTTATGGGCTCTACTCAATAGGAAGTAAGTTATTTTGGGTTGTCTGCAAAACACACCCAATAGAAGTTGATATAGGGGATTTGTACAATTAATCCAAATATTGATTGGGCCAATATAATCTCAAGACATTGAGGATGCAAAATTGCAAAGGGATTTTTGATATCTCAAACGGTTCGGCCGTTGTGAAGCCTTAAACTTATGGAAAAAGTGGGTAATAACTTCCGTAATTATATATACTGTAAGTATATACAGTAGTTATATTATGTTATATTATGTCAATGGTAACCTTAACAAACTCAATATGAGTGACATCATATTTAGTGACATCACATTGGTCGACATCATAGTGTGATAAGTTTTTCCAGCGCCTTAAACCTATGCAGAAAATTGATTAATAGCTTCCTGAGTGACATCACATTGAGAGACATCATACTGTGATGCTTTTTTTACCAGCATCCGGAGATTTTCTGAGGTCTTAACAAGCTCAAAAAGCACACAGGTTGTGTGGTGTGCCCGGGCGGCAATGGCGCAGGTTGTTGCATTGTTGCATTGTTGCTTGCAACTATATTTTTTCTTGGGAATTGTCCCATTTATCTTAGGGGTCACCACATCAGATCATTTGATCTGCAATATCTGGGACAGATTTTTACGCTGGATGCCCTTCCTGTTGCAACCCTCCCATTTTTATGTGGACTGGCAAAGCATGCAGTGGATGGGTTGTATAGGGGCAGCACATTAATGGTCTTGCCCAAGGACCCAACAGTGGTGACACAGCCGTACTGGGGTTTGAATTCCTTACTCTGTGATCAGTAACCCAGAGCCACCAAATGAATAACAATCTTTATAAATCATAATCCATGAAAGACAATCATATAAAGGTAGTTCTCATATAAAGGTTTGTAGGTGTTTACCAGGTTTGCATATTGCTATAACCAAGACCCTTTTCATGCCACTTTCAGTTCTCACATTTTACTTTGCAGAAATATCACGTGTAATTTATTACGTCATTTATAGGATAAAAAAAGCAAGTTTCAGCCGACTTGAATTCACAGAACACGTTCTTCATGCCTCCTCTTTAGATCAAATGAGAGATAGATTTAGAAGCAATGGTCACACTCCTAAACGTTTTACAAATCCGGTTTCTGACTAACAATGTGACTCACACTAGTCCGACTCTGTCTGAAGTCTGCGCTCAACTTTAGTTCATGAGAAAGTTGTTACCATCTGCGATGAGCTGTTAAAATTCTGCTTCCTTGTGTCCAAGAGCCTCTGAGAGCCTCTGATGCATAGTGAGTTTTGTCACTAGCTCTAGCGGTTGGTGATTCACTGTGCCAAGAGGATGAGCTCCATAATTTCAGACTGAAGCGTGAATCTCGGCTCCCCGCGCAGATCAGATGACACATCGGCGCAAGGCAGCGTCTCCATGCCAGAGACACGGGGAATAAATTATCCTAATATCAGACCATCATTGTTGTCTTTAACGAAATCGCCACTACAATATTTCTTTACCACATACGAACCCTGGCAGGACTCTTCATGTTTTGTGTGTTTGAGATCGCACAATTATGCATATGTCCTCTCTGTGTGTGTATTTAAGTATTTAGATTTAGATTAAGCGGGAGCATGGGTCACTCGTTTGCAGCACTGCCGTGCATGCAGTACTCAGCATGCATGATGGATAGTGCCCTCTAGGATGCCCTTAGGTGTGGGTTCAGTCAGTTGCAGTGTACGCAGTAGCTTGCGGAGCGGTTCAGGGAACAGATGGAACGTGGATGCGGCCTGCGTCTGAACACGATGCTGATGTACACACCTCCCACGTACTCCTGGGCCGCTTAGCATGGAGAGCTTCCAGACCAAGGCTGGCACCGAGGAGGATCTTGTCACCATCTGTCTCCCAGGACGACCTCCTAACAGAGAGCCGTTGGCCCCCCCTCGCCACCCTGAACACGCTGGTGCGAGAGACTGAGAACTATGTCACTTATCTACATGAGAGGTAGTAGTGCATGACTGTTGGCAGCAAGCATCACCATTAGACAATTCTATTTGTATCCCCTGTGTGCACCACCTGCTGAGTCTACAAAAACAGATGACGGAATGTTTATTGTTGGGACAAGACTTCTTAGCCAGATTTTTGGACTCAATAATAAAAATTTGGATCCTGGTTTAGTTGAGATAAACAGCAGTTGGCTGTAACTATAAATGTGGCTTTATACAGTATGCAACTGAAGGCCAAAATCTGGTGTGTGAATGTGTGTTTTGTAAGACTATTGCCCTGTTTATGTATTTATTTATTTATTTTTTCACCGATGCTTGCTTTATGAGTTCCACAAACAGACAGTTAATATCAGACCTATTTTCATTTATATTTTTATGAGGTCTTGCACTTGTAATATCTGTTGATGTTGATGCATCTCCATGAGGAATGCATGTAATATGCCTGGTAAACTTGGTTTAAGCAATAACAACACTCACAGTGGAGCTGAAAGAAGTAGACCATCTTGTAGCACCTTAAAGCATTTTTTTTTTTTAATTTGTCCTTTTGAGGGAACGTCTGGAGGGGAAAGACTTCTCCGTTACAAATGGTTCCAAATGTAACATAGAGAATTAAACTCATTAAAAAAACTATTGTGGTTTTGTTAAAACATGTTCATTTACTTTCAGTAACTGTTTTTTCTTGGTCAGTCTTAAGATCCCCTATAAGACTAACTGAAAGTGAGTTTATTTTGTGCAAGATTTAGTGAAGACATAGCACCATAGGTCCAAAGAAGGACAGTAGCAATAACAAAATAGAGCTGCTTTCAGTTTCGTTGTTAAAACAGCTGACACCAAGAGGAATCATAAATTAAGGTTAGTGAGGTTTAATGTCTATTTATTTCATATTTTTCTTGATTTAGATGTCTTTTTAAAATGTTTTGATTTGCAAATATTATATTGTGTGATTATAGTGTTGGAAATTTGTAATATTGGTAATATTTTTGGATGGCTGGAACGGATTATCTGCATTTACATTATTTCCTATGGAAACATGCGTTTTGCGATATGAATTTTCACCTTAAGAATTCGCCTCGGGATTACATTGGTATGCCCAGATACTGCTGGATAAGGTTCTTTGTTTTGTCTCTGTGAAAGACAAAAATTCTACACAGAACCCTACAAAAGCAATTCCATATGAAAAGGTTTTAAATGCAATACCTGTAGGTGACTTAGAATCCTTAGACATTTAAACATTGTGGAAGTAGTGGGTAGTGTTGATTCCACACAGCTCCAAAAAGCTCTACGGTTTAATCCTGAGCTTGAGTTACAGTCTGCAGATTTATGACAGAAAATGCGCGATCTCCTCCCACCTCCAAAAAACATGGTGGTATTTGGATTGGCTAAGATATGTGATGTCATATTAGGCACCGGATCGCAGGCACCGCAACCCTGACCAGGATAAAGCTCATAATAAACATGAACCATTTTGTGCGCATTGTTTTACCATTCTAATATTTTGATTTTTTTTTCTAGATGGCGGTATGGTGACACTGCAGTTATCGATATGACCTTGCTTCTTCAAGGTCGAGGGTTTGATACATGCCTAGGGTCTTTGTTTGTGGAGAATGCCTGTCCTCTCCATGCTTGGTGGGATTCCTCTGGGTACTTTGGGTTCCTTGCACAGTCCAAAGACATGCAAGGTAAGGTAATTGGCATCCCCTTAAAGTGTGTTTGGGTGAATAATTCCTCATGCCCTGGGTCCCCTGGGAAAGGCTCCAGGAATCATGTGACCATGTATAAAGAATGAGTTTAGAGTGGGTGATTAATAGATAGATGTATGTAAACCTATTAAAATCCTGTCCTGAAGACCAGCTGAACTTATCAACTGCCAACAGGGTGTGTTGTGTTGTTGAAGAGGTGTTGAAGACTCCAGTTAAAATTACCTAAGATTGATGAAACGGGACATACAAGGTGGGAATAGGCAGCAATGTGGCTTGGTGGTTAGCACTGTCGCCTTGCACCTCCAGGGTCCAGGTTCTATTCCCTTTGTGCATGGAGTTTGCTTGGTGGGTCCAAAAACATGCAGATTAGACTGATTGATGTTCCCAGATTGCCCATAGTGTGTGAATGTTGATCGGAGGTCCTACCATGGTCCCAAAAAAAATGTGAATAATACAATGGTATCCACCATTGGCTTACACTGTCGCCCTAGGTGGACTACCTAAGGACGACAGTGTAAGCCAGTTGTGAAGGTGGGAATGGGGTCTAGTGTTTGAAACCATTTAATCACTTTCATTAGCATATTTAAGAACATATTCCACCCCTAACCGTATTCTTTTAAGAATCCAAACGCCTGGGGTTTTCAGGTTGAGGCAAGTTAGATGCCGGAGTATTACCACAGAGCAAAAAATCAAAGCAGAAGACAATGATTATTCAAAAAATTTCCATTACTTTGTGGGGGGAAAAAAATGAAATGTCCATTTCCCCACATGACTATTAGAACATTAAATCTGGTCCAATCCAATCGATTAACTACAATCTCTTTACAGCGTCCCGTCTTTCATCTTCAGCAGATTTTGATAGACCAGAGAAAGGACGACGAGAGCGTGAGGCACTAGGACTCGACTCCAATCATTAACGTAGGTCGGGATCAGTAATTACGTGTTCAGAGGGGAGGCTGTGGAAAGAGCTGCAGAACGGAGGCTAATGAGGCCACAGATCGGGGCGGATGAGCAACGAGCGAAGAGACATAAAAAATAAAAAAAAACACATCACACGTAAGTACAGACACACACTAGGGGAGGACGAATAAACAACAATAATAAGGCACAAATGTATAACTCAGGGCTGAAGAAACCAGCGTTGAAACCAAAGCGAAAAGATGAGAATCTGAATCCTCTAGACCTCGGCTCGTGCTCGCAGTCAGAGCTGCAGGCAGTATACGAACAGAGCGACTCTGGTGCTGCCGTGTTAAAAGACTGTTTGAGAGGGGCTTCTTCTCCACCCCCCCCACCAAACACTCTCTTTAAGTTTGTCAGCACAAGACTCCTCGTGTCACCTTGCGTAGGATGGGAACTGAAGTCACTTTCAGATAGCGCACAAAGTCTCATCGAGCTCTTTTATTTAGGCTCTCGGAGCTGCAGAGCAGGGTACTGGAGCACGCTCGGTGAGAACAACCTCTGATTAGCAGGAGTAACCTACACGAGACCCACATTTACTGCGGAGTTAAAGAAAGTTTGAAAGCTTTGTATTCAATCGTATAACAACCGACGCGATGCCTTTGGGAATATCAAAGGAAACTTTCAGTGTTTTTCTCAAGCGAATCTCTATGAACTATATCTGTAATATACGCCTGTTCAACAGATGAAAAAAACCTGACACATTTCGTTGTACTGAAACTGAAAGCCTAAGGACAGATTTTGGTTAATAAACTTCTAACATCATTACGATGCATTACTTCTAAATAAAAGCAATATGCCAAAGATGACACTTTTTACTGTATTAATATCACATGAAATATTTTTTATTTCATCTATTGTTACGTTTAATGTTGTGAAATTCTTCCAAATCATTCCATCATTCACCGTCTCTTTTTTCTCTCTTGAAGATGCAAAAAAATCTAAATAAAACAAAGCTTGTCTTGTTACAAAGAAGCCAAAGTCTGGCATCCTGATGACTTTCCCATGGAACAAACTTACTGACTGACAAACTAAAACTGGAGGCTCCTTTGACAAATATTAAATAAATATCTCCTTACGGACAGCTACAGAAAATAGGATTATGATGGTAAAATTAGGGCTGTCAAAATGATCTCATTAACGCATGTAATTAAATAATTAATGTTAACGCGTTACTTTTTTAAAATGCTAATTAATCGTATGACCAAGTTTGACCCTAATGGCTTTCCATAATTGCAGCGCGGTTACCTGGCTGTGTGGGATAATGGCGCGGATAATAAGATGACTGAGGAAACATCACCAGGTGTTCTGAAAGTTTCAATATAAAAAGCTTCTAGATGGAAATTTGGATAAAACCAAAGTTGTGTACTTGAGCTACCTTCAAGGGAAACCTTTTTTTTTTTTTTTTTTTTAATACCTTAAACATAAGGTTGGAGTGGTGGCTCAGGTTGCTAAGGGTCTAGGTTATTGATTTCCAGATCTAAGGATACGGGTTTAGGTGGGTTGGTTGTTGTCACACCCCATACTACCCATTCACTGCATGCAATGCCAATCCCATTCCAGAGATTTTACATAACATTTGTTAAATGTTAATGTTTGAGATAATATAAAACTGCATAATCTGTTTCCTCTAACCTGTTTGCCGTGCATTTTATTATTATCACACTGCATGTTTAGATGCACGTATTTTAAAATTGATTAATGTCAGACTATGACTGCGATTAACTCGATTAAAATTTTTAATCGATCGACAGCACTAGTCAAAACGCAAGGCATTTGGGGAGTTTAGGACACAAAAGCTACACAAAAGTAGGCTAGAGACCAAGTAGTGATGGTATTGGTGGTGTACAATGCAGTGGTGTTTATACTGCCTGCCTCATCTTTAAATCGCTGGCCTCCCAAGAACCACTTTAATGGCCCAAACATGTGGAAAAGGCTTGGAGTGAGGTCAGGACTGTACGGGGAGGATGTGGCAATAATGCACAGCAGAGTTCCTGGAATGTGAAAGTGGTGTTAGTGAACGATTGTGTGTACAGTTCTCACAGATGGATGCGTCTCTTCCACAAGTTGGTGACGAGCTATGGTATCTGTCGATTTTTAAAGGATCAGACATTCCACTCATTGAACGCTCACAGGAATGACCGCAGTGGGCTCCAAGCCTCCTCAGCCAGGATCGTTATTTACGGACCTA
>JAOTRS010000031.1:9973589-9983887 GCA_028565755.1 Dinotopterus cunningtoni
TGATAATGTTAGTATAACAATTTAAAACATATCCTGAGCTGATATATGATCATAATTATGATCATAATAATTAGTATTATTAATTTGTTAAAATTCTAAACAAACTTAGCAAATGATTTGCTCCTACCACACTGGATGGTGTGCTGCATGTCAAAGTGTGAACAGTTGAGAACAGACTTCTGCCTGGGTTGCCAGGTTGCCATCTTACAGGTTTATAGATTCTTAATACTATTGATCTAGAAACAAATCATTTAGTATTGATTGATATAATTTGTCCAGATGTTTGTAGATAATTAGGGATGAGTCTGCACGTGTTTTAAATGTAAATTCTTGTTTGGCATGGAGAAATCACAACTTGTCAATATGGTGGGTAAAAATAAAGTGTCAATAATATTGACATGGTATACTAGAGTTAATCCAATAGAGATAGATACGGCATATATTAACATTTTTTATTATTGATATCATGTTAATATATTAACACTATCATTTTTTATTATGCTTTAGTGATGGCATCCTGTCTTTACACTCTAAATACTCTAAAATACTCCTTAACTATAAATACGTTGTTACTGTACTTAAGAAGAATTTTTTTACCTTGTTATTTATATTTCTGGCAACTTTCACTTTTACTCCACTACATTTCCTAAATAAAATGCGATAATACTTTTACTCTAAAATATTTTTCTTACTCATTACTATAAAATAAAATTGGGAGAAATTAGTAGTAAAATATCTATTTATCTATAAATGCTACAAATGTACATTCTTTAACACGAAACTCAAACTGACAGATTAATTTGGAGTTATCACAGTAACCAGCAGCTGAACTGATTAGATTTAGGAATTGATCCCAGGGTCAAGGTCACCACAAGGTCAAAGGTCTGAAATAGTTTCTTCCAGTATCTAGCATATTTTTCGGATATTTCCAATATACTAATTATTCACAAAACACACTAGGTTTGTTAAGACTGATGGCATCCCCATCGACGACACTGCCTTCAAGTTCTAGTTGAATCCTAGCTGTTAATAATCAGACTGAGTTATTAAACCTTAACATTCCTACTTAACAGGAAGATTACTGTATACATTCACTCCTGATTTCATCACAGTAATCATCTTCAGAGGGACGCAGGTAGAAAAGGAACCATGCAGAAAACCCAGTAGCTACTGTATATGCTGAGGCCTTGTTCCATGTGCCTTCTCTTCTGTAAGGTTTGCTTATTAAATTTGTTGTGGTCAGAGCAGCTTGGACCGTGGCCTTTGCTCTTCGCATGCGGATAACGTCGACATTCTAAAGCTTCCAGCCATTACCACCTACAGCCTGCGACGGGAGAGATCTGCCCCATGCAAATTGAAATCATATTTTTCAAAGCAGACATGAAGCCTACAGGGCAGGAAAAAAGTGAAACCAACACCTACGAGATGTCTCTTATTGTTTACTGTTGCCACCGTGGAGCAAGGAAAGGTTGGAACTGCTTGGCCAAGAATTGAAAGAACAGATCCACACGAGTTATTTTGAGACTCGCTGTATTTTGTCAAATTCTAAAGCAAGCGGTCCTTCACCCCCATACGTACCTAAAAGATCAATAAACTCGAAATGGACCGGCGAATGATTGGGAGTCTTCCCTGGACACCAAGCCGGAGGTTTAAATGGAGCATACTAATGTTCGTGCACTGACTTAAAATTCTAATTGTCGTGTGTCTCTTACATGTGGATGTCCAGATCGATCTATTCGTCAATGCATTCTAAAGAGAACAAATGTCCCTGAGGGGGCACGTCAAATCCTTTCAATTTTCTAAACAAATACGATATATCTAAGGAGCCTTCAGTTGTACCCTTGAGTTTTGCTCATTTTAGGAGGTCAGATTAAGTACAGTCCTGTTGCTTGTGCTGACCTGCAAATTGCATGTGGCAGCAGCGGTGCGGTGAAAGGAGGGATGTTGATGTTTTATCAACTGCAACTACAGTATAAGGTTAGACATGGTATAGATCTGATGTATCCAGAATGATTAACGTGATCGTAACTGACAGATCCACCTGTAGTGTTTTGCCCTCTTAGTGAACTTGGTATTTGTACCATCTTACTGTAAGGCTAATTGAACCCATGCTGTGTGCTGTCACTTGGCAGGGGAGGCACAGCCAGCTTCAGATAGCATTTCTTTCCCTCTGATGCTGAATCCTTTTACTTTGTCTTGATACTTTACCAGCAAAAAAAAAAAAAAAGAAAAAAAGAAAAAAAAAATCCAGCAAGAAATTGGCTCGTGCGGAACAAATAACAGCAAAACGACAGCCATCTGCTTGGAGATCTGAGTACTGTGCAGGCACATGATCACATAAATTCTGGAGAAAAAAAAATGCTTATGTGCTCAGACAACACACAAATTGTGATCAGATGCAAGTCATGGACAAACATGGGAAACCCAGAAAATGCCTACTTACACACTATGTTAAATCCACAAGACTGGAAGAACTGGAAACGGTTATAAACATTTGGAGAGAAATGATCAAAAATAAGCCTGGAGGCTTTAAAGTGAAGCCGATTTGCAATTCAATTCTTAATTTAAAAGCCCGTTCAGCATTCAATCCAGTGTGATAAAGCATATTAGACAAAATCAACAATTTTGGATGCAACCATGCAAGCAGCATGTCTCTCCCTCCCTCTCCTTTTCTTTTTTTCGCTATCGGAGTGAGTTGAGAGCCTTTGAGCTTTATGAAGAATCAAGCTTTACTATGCCTTCCCTTTAAAAGAAGCCACAGTGTTGGCAAAAACACAGGGAATAACTAATCCTAACTACAGTAATACCAACACCTGCAAAAACAATGATCTTAAAAACTCTAAAAAATAATTTCCCTAAAAGCTATTCCAAAGAGTTATATTAATGCCAACTTTAATTAAACAAATTGACCGCGCTTTTCAAAAACCTCACTGCAAATGCACATAATCACACCACAGTGACTCTTCCTCCATAAACTTAAACATCACTCGCTTCAAAACTCAAAATCGCTCCAAAAGCGCTATACATACACAACATCTATGTACATTCTGTACGTGTGAAGCCAATTTTTAATGTCAACAGCTATTCTAGGAATGCTTTTCTTCAGCTCTTTTCCAAAAGGCTGGGCTCAGAGCTCGGCGCTGGCGCGGGGCCTGGCGCGAGCTCGGCGCCGAGGACAATAGAAGTTCGTTAAACTTCGAGGCGTCCTGGAGCGGCTCGCTCACCGAGAGAAAAAGCGTGCTCCCAAGAGAAACAGAGTGCCACGATGGCAGATGGTGCTTTTTATTTGGAGTGAGAGTGGGCAGAAAGAGAAGCAATAGAGAGAGAGTGGCAGGAAAAAAAAAATGAAAAGGATAAAAAAAAAAAAAAATGAAGGAAAGCGTTTCTAAGCAACAAGTGAGTGCTCCCGCCAAAATCAGCTGTGAAACAGGAAGCGAGTTGTGCCAAAGTGGGAACGTGGTGAGGCGTCCTGCATTAGCTGACCTCACAGGGCTTTGCGGAAGCTGCAGGCCTGCTTGAAGTGTTTGTCATGACTAACACCAGTTCCTTTCTGCCGCGGATGACGGCATTTGGGATGAAAAGTGTCGGAAAGGCTTCCTGTCCGGGTGCTGATGCGGTGTGTCTTCTGGGAATTTGATGATTTGGGGTGAATCTCAGGAAACCGTCATGCTGCTGAACCAGCTGGCTCGGACCTCTTCAACCACTCAGCATTAATCTGACGATCTGCGCGTTCTCGCTGCCAGCCCTGGCATCGCCACCACAGCCACCTCATCAACTTTTCTATCAGCTGAGGAAGACAAAGGTCTTCTGCTTTGGACAGGCTATAAACAAACTTGCTTTCTGAAGCTCTGCTCCTACAGTGACCTCTGTATTCTCGTGGCTCAGCATTATCTGGCTTTCTGAGGACGTTCCAGAAATCTACGTCGATATTCTAGAGCCAGAAGCCGACCGTGTGCTTGTGTGCTCGCGTGCCCCGAGCCGTGCCCCTGAGGAGGGCGAAATATTCTTGATGTAGATCAATAGCAGCGCAAGGTCACTTTTAGATACAATTAAAAAGACGGGGCTCTAAAAGCACCAAAGAGAGATGGCGTGAGAGTGAGCCAGACATAAAGAGGGCATGACCGAGAGAGCATGAGAAAGGCCTCTGCTTTCTCACACATTCACAATTTATATACAACAGTCTGTTCTTGTTTTGTATGAAAAGATATAACATTTTATCGGGGTTGACCCCAGACTAAACACACAATTACTGTGAAATGCCATTGTACATATCAAAATATCAAGAATATTAAGTAAGGCACAGGTGCACCAAACCAGGCATTTCACGATTATCAACCACCCAGATTCGAAGAAACCTTTCACTGTAGGTTCAGATTCCTGTTCTTGGCCGACAGGAGTGGAACAAAATGTGCTTTTCTGCTGTTCAGTCCATCTGTCACAAAGGTTTCAGTATATGGTATTCTGGGATATTTTTTTTCTGCTCACCACTGATATAAGAGTTGTAATTTGCCTTATCATAGCCTTTCTATCGGCTCGAAACCAACAAAGTTTAACCTTTCTCCTCTAACCCCCATCAACAAGGGATTAACCAACGCTGTGGTGTTCCTAAGCATGTTGACGCCTCATAGTTAATACACCAATGACACCAGTGCATTGGGTGAAACAGTTAAGAAGTACAGAGGGATCAAACCATTCCGATGGTCAATGAAACCATCCGCAAAGCAGAACATAGATTTTTATACACAAAAGGCTATCATAGAAATACATTTGTATTTCTATATAAATAACCAGTATTACTATAAATAGCATTTTCTCTAAAATGTTCCTCAGCCAGGTTTTAAACTCATCATATTACATATACATTCATCGATTTTCAGCAACTGGTCAGGTTTCGGTGGCCCTGAGAACACTGTGTGCAAAGCGCCAATAATTAGCTCAGGACAAGCAAATTCTTTCTTTATACAGTAGCTGCTTTGCAGAAAAGTAGGGTAATAGATCATGGGTCAGTTAGTTACATGTGAAACCAGTATCACATAACATTTAAACAGGATGTAAAACCTACCTCTACTTATAGTACTGCATTTTTTGAAAGTTGCTTATTGTTATCGATGCGGTTTTAGTCGATGATTGGTGATTTCCTGTGCATTTAAAGCAATCAATTATGAAAAATGGGAATTGATTTTAATCGCTTGAATGCAATCTATGCTTTACGTTTTTTTTTTTCCCAGTGCACCTGAGCAACTGCTGTGTAGCGGAAATGTGAACAGCAAAAAAAGTTGTGTACGGCTAAGGGGAAAGGAACGGCTTTCACTAAATTCAACATAATTTTGAAAGATATAAACTTGATTTAATTCGGGCTGCAGAATTCAGTGTCAGCTAAACTTTTGACTTCATTTTTTATTTATTTATTTATTTTTTTACACAGAACGAGGGTTGTGGAATTTGGTCCTGATTACTTACATTGTACTTGCCTTCCGGTGACAGACTTCATGGTCGATGTGCTGGGCAGGAAAGCGTATAATGACCAAGACCTAGGGTAATGTATGATGGTGAGTCAAAAATGATCCGCACTCCATTTATATTAACACTTCTTTTGGCCGCTACTGTGCAGGTGTAAACTTATTACATCAGTTTATTTGTAACTGTAGTTAAAAATGGATGCCCTACTTGTGATTTGGATATCTGCAAAAAAAAAATTATCTGATACTCTAAGGAAAGTAAAAGTTTCCTAAAGAGAATCGTTGCTGGTGACAAGACTAGGATTCATCACTACGAGCCTGAGAGTAAACGGAACAGAAACATCCTCAATCCTCAAGTCAACCATCAGATGAAAAATTGATGCTTACCAGTATTGGAACATTACTAGAAAAAAGGTTCAACAATCAACAGTGCTCATTACACTGAGAGGCTTACTGAAGAGTTGAAGATGGATTAACTTTGGATTAAACACAGAAGACTGCTATCCAAGGACGTTGTGATCATGACAATGCATTATCCCTATAGTCCTGATCTTGATCCACTGGACTTTCACCTGTTTGGTCCCCTGAAAGCAGCCCTATGAGAAATGAAGATTAACTTCTGATGAAGAAGTGAAGACAGCGGTGCATTTGTGGCTCGCAGCTCAGCCTAAAACATTTTTAATGTAAGAATACATAAGCTTGTTGTCAGATTTTAATATAAAATGTATTAAAAAGCAAGAAATTATGTTAAACAATAATGTAATGATCTTTTCTAAAAGTTCATCTTCGCCTTTCGGCTGCTCCCTTTCAGGGCTCGCCACAGCAAACCATCTGCCTCCATCTAACCCTATTCTCCGCATCCTCTTCTCTCACACCAACCAACTTCATGTCCTCCCTCACTGCATCCACAAATCTCCTCTTTGGTCTTCCTCTAGACCTCCTGCCTGGCAGTTCCAGCCTTAACATCCTTCTACCAATATGCTCGCAATCTGTCCTCTGAACATATCCAAACCACATCTTTTATGAAAGTTAATTAAAATAAGTTCTATAAGGAAAGTGCGGATAATATTCGTATGTATATGCACCATAATTTGGATGTGTTCTTGATTGAGAGACTACACAGCCATGTGTAATGTGCTAAATTACTGTACAAACTCGGTTAGAAAGTGAAGATAATCATTCTTCTTAATTTCTTGTAGGCTGCTTTAATGTACTTAGGGAGCTATTCACTTTTTATCCTAGTTACAGTTCTGGGCAGCACACTGGAGCTTTTACTTGCCCAATCGACTAGCTAATGAATTTATCACCTGTCTACCCCTGACCCTGGATGGGCTGACTCAATTACAGGGCAACAGGCTCAAGTCAGGCATTCAGACCTTTTCAGGCTCATGGTGTATTATAGGTGATAATAAAGCAAACTAACGACCCCACTACAGGAACAGCTCATTAAGTATGAAACTAACTAAAGAAAATTTACGTTCTAGATTTAGGTTTGCTTCCACAAATTCGCTCACGGTGATCGCCGTTTAACAAGCACACACATTGGTGTGAAGCTCCATCTCGAACTCCAACTGTGTGAAGCTTCTGGTGGCTCTGTGTTTGTGCGCCTTTTTAATGCACGCTGCCAAACGAGTGACAGGACCTAGTCGGTGGCAGCACTTGAAACGCCTTCAGATCACACTTAAAAACCCTCCACTGATCAAGAGAGAGAAAGAGAGAAAGAGAGAGGGAGAGAGAAAAGAGAAAAATCAAGACATATACGTTCCAAACTCAGCATGCAAAAAACCTAACATATTGGTGGGGGTGGTGAAGCTGATGGTACCAAATGGGTGAGGAAAGTGAGGAAAGGGCCTGAGCAGGAGGCGTTTGTCACTCTCATTAGCATCCCCTAATTACGTTCAGGGAGGCTCGTTTGAAAAAGAAAAAAAAAACAAAACAGGAGGCTGCAGGGGACCAGCTCTTTCCTCTGCCCTCAATCTCACGCCCTAGTTAACACTGCACCACTGCCATGAATCCACATCTGAGTCTAGTTAAGAAGTCAAGAGGTAAGCTGGATGTTTAAGTACTAAGTGTTGGAAGGATGGTTAGATGGTTATGACGCTAGTTACACCAATGACATGACATGCCGTTTTCATTCTCGTATGATTTTAAAACAAACTTCTTCCAACAACATGACAGTTTATTTGTCTTAATATATATATTTTTTTTAAGTAGGATCTGATCAAACCTGAAATATCAAATATCTCTTGGTCAATGTTCGGTGTGGTCACTTTGTCTGTTGTGATTGCTGTGTAAATCTCATTAGCCAGCACACACTGGCTCAGCTTTAAACACACAACATATACGAAAATGGAATCAGCATCCAACAAGATCCAAGCAAATGGACAGCTTCCCAATGCATCTCACGCTAAATATATAACTCGCAGTTCTGGAAGTAGCCTGGGAATTGGTGACAAAATTGTTAGCCTGCCTATGTAATGACATACAGGATTATAACCACCAGTATTATGCAGAGTCTCCAAAGCCCTTACGAGAGGAAAATATAAAAGTACACGTATCCACTTTTCGCATTTTATTATTTTTTTTAAAGAGACAAAAAAGGTGAAATAGATCTGAATGGAACTGATCACTGATCCGACATTTTAAGCAATATTGGTCCTCATACTTAGTGTCATTTCCCTAGACTCAGATGTTTCATTTATTTCCCATGCACATTTTTTGACTCCGCTTTTTGTTTATAGAGCTGATGGATATCTTAAGGCAATGCTTATTTTAAACCGGAGAGGCTGCTCGGTCTCAGCGGTGGAAAGTGAACCCATGTCCTGACTTCAAAGCAGCGCGATGTGAAGGAACAGCAGCAAACACTTGATAGCAGTCGAGGAGTGTACATACTAAAGGAGTCTGCTGAAATCATCCTTTAATTTCATCTTCAAAACTGGTTACGTGTAATGAAGTGCAGCAAAGAACCATGGGCCAAAAAAAAACAAACAAACACCTACTTCAGAAAAAAATAAATAGTCAGGAACAGTGGTTAGGCTTTAGCCTGGGCTTGTGAAATTGGGGTAATTTTTATATAGGGTGGCTTGTTTTATTGCCCAATATCCTGCTCATACTGTAAAATATTCTGAGCAGCACGGTAGCATACACACTGTTCTAAATTGCCCATGGGTGTGAATGAGTGTGTGAATGTGTGTATCAGTATCCGTATGTGTTAAGTACTACAAATATTTATACTTGTATTTAAAATGAATGTGGGTGTGGTCTAAATCAGAATTTTTTCCCCCCAGATTTGCATGAAATTGTTTTTAATTATTACTTATTTGAAATATTTTAATAGTAGTCATAATAGTAATAAATTCAAAGAACTGGTGCGGTTTAATTAATTTGGGATAGCCTTCAGATCCGCCACAACATAACTGAAGATGAATGTATTCATTTATTTTTATACAAGTACTGTTTTTTTTGTGTAATTTAAATTAAGCTTTAAACATATCCAGAGGCTGGTTAAAAAAAAAAAAAACAGACATCGCCACCTATTAATAATAAAATACCTAAAAAAAAAAAAAAAAAAAAAACTCTTCAGTTTCTCCTGTCGCACCAGGGGACTCGGCCAACAAGACCAAAAAGTCCACTTCAAATGAGTAAAAAGTAGGTCAGGAAAGCTCAGGAACTCAAAATCAAACGCCGATTTTGAGCAAGCGACCGCTATGTTTTTTTAACCATGCTAATTAGGGAGCACAAAGCGATGCAGATGAGTGAGGAGGGAATGTTCATGTTGCAAGCTTTGTAGTGATCTGTGGCACTGCCCCTGCGGTGGGAAAGCTGACACTCAAGCGACCCCCCGTGTGGCCAGGTTTGCCATCTTGCCAACTGGACCATCTGGCAGTGTGTGTCCTGTGGGCGTGAGTTGCTGAGGTCCCATAGCCGGGGAAGGGGTATTTGTAGTCTTTCTGGCACTTCTGCCAAATATTTTTCACTCTCTTTATTTTTTTGATTCTTTCTTTCTTGTAGCATCTCTGTGCCAAAAACATGATCTTATTGGTAAGAGAGACACTCTGCTGTAGGAGTTGATCCCAAAGCTGTGGCAGATGATAGATGCTGATTTGAGAGTCTTGGCTTGCAGTGCTGTTTGATCAGATCAGCTTAAAAAATGGTGCACAAAAGCACAGACAATAAGAATGTAAAACCATGACAGATATTCAAGCAGTGCCTTCAGGTTATGGTAAGAGTTCCTCAGATGTCCTGGAGATGGATTGGCTGTCCAGGGTGTACCTCGCCTCGTGCCCAAAGTCTCCTGGGATCATCTCTGGCAGCAGTTTGGGGAAGAACCATTGCGACCCTGTACAGAATACGCTATCTAGAAGATGAATGAATGAATGAATGGTCAGGGGTCCACATATTGACCAAAATATGATGGTGTCCTGAAGACCATTATTAGTGTTGCACTTACCTAGAAATCCATTTAATAAATTTTGAGTTACCTTTTTTTTTTCAAGGGAGTTATTTCTGGGATATTACATGGATTTTTCGACAATAATATAATGCAGTACTTGAAATATCTTTATTTTCACATTTTGTAAACTTATTTAATGCTGTATTTTATACCTTTTACTTTTGTCCATGGCACTAATAGTAGTTAAAGTGTTCTATATGACAGATGTTAATTCAATTCAATTAAAATTTCTTTGTATAGTGCTTTTAACAATGGACACTGTCACTACTATAATTATAATACAGCAATAGTCTGTCCGTAAATAGCATTACAGAAAAACAAATTCGAAATATAAATTAAAAAATGTATAAATTTTTAGCTTTATCTGTTTGTCCCTATCGAGCAAG
>JAOTRS010000031.1:9983987-9994602 GCA_028565755.1 Dinotopterus cunningtoni
AATTATAATACAGCAATAGTCTGTACGTAAATAGCATTACAGAAAAACAAATTCGAAATATAAATAAAAAAATTTATAAATTTTTAGCTTTATCTGTTTGTCCCTATCGAGCAAGCTGGAGGTGCCGGTGGCAAGGAAAAACTCTCTGAGAATCATGAGGAAGAAACCTCAAGAGGAACAAGAATCAGCAAGGATCCCATCCTCATTTGTGTGATACTGGAAAGCATGAACACACACTACATTGCCAAAAGTATTTGCCCTCCTGCCTTCATATGTATGAACTTGAGTAACATCCAATTCTTAATCCATAGGGTTTAATATGATGTTGGCCCTCCCTTTGCAGCCATAACAGCTTCAACTCCTCTGAGAAGGCTTTCCACACGGTTTAGGAGTGTGTTTATGGGAATTTTAGACCATTCCTCCAGAAGCACAGTTATGAGGTCAGACACTGATGTATGACGAGAAGGCCTGGCTCATCCCAGTCTCCGCTCTAATTCATCTCAAATGTGTTCTATCGGGCTGAGGTGGAGGCCAGTCAAGTTCTTCCACACCAAACTCGCTCATGCATGTCTTTATGGACCGTGCTTTGTGCACTGGTGCGCAGTCATGCTGGAACTGGTGCGGGATTGTTTTTTTAGGGGTTGGGCTCGGGCCCTTAGTTTCAGTGGAAGGAACTCTTAATGCTTTAGCATACCAAGACATTTTGGACAATTTCAGGCTCCCAACTTTGTGGGAACAGTTTGGGGATGTCCCCTACCTGTTCCAACCAGTGCACAAAGCCAAAGCCCATAAAGACATGGTTGAGTGAGTTTGGAGTTTGGTGTGAAAAGCGGATAGCTTTGTCAATATAGTGTATATAAATCCCTTCTCCAACTGTTCTGTAATGCATACTGGGTACTAAAGTCCATTTTGTTGAAGTTACCAACTGTTCACTGATACAAACTTGGGTATAAAACTGTCCGTGTCAGTTTCTGTCCTAAAACTATTCAACTGATTGCAGTCACAAGTCGTCATAGAAGAGCCTTTTTCTGTGTATCGATGCAGTCGAATGCAGCGTTCCATAACAGCAGCTCCAGCAGTAGGAAAGACAAAAGAGAGGCTGCTGTGTGATGGTATACGGATAAAAGGAAGTAACAAGAAAAACTCTAATTTGTAGATCTTTCACAACACAATATTAAATTATAAAAAAAAATGCATCACATCAACAATTAGAAGAAACAAGCATTAGAAAAAAGGCTGTGGTATACGAGAAACAAAACACCTTTAGACATGATGTAATGGAAATGAATCAGTTTTTGGGGTAGCCATGCGTCACACCACCGTGTCAATGATTATTTCACCAAAGCACCATATTGTGTTATATTTAAACACTTGCATAAAGTGTCCTTCAACCTTTGATTGCCCATGTAAGTCTACTTTAAAAGGTGAAAGTCATTAGCAAAGTGTGACTGTCTTGACTGCCTGCGGTTTGAATAAAGTGCAAGTCACTAGAGGCAAGACCATGTTACTAAAGTAGATCATCACATTTATAACAGCAACTCACCAGAAGCACAGCTGATGTCCCGTTGGGCCGGAAGAGTTCGATGGACATGTCTGGAAACATGCGGCCAATCCTAGAGATCACGTCATCCACATACCTGTCGAGGAAAGACAGACAGGCATATTCATATTCATATCCATGTTTAGAAGCTTGTGAAAGATTCGGCGAGTGCTAAAAAGGGCCATGATTGCTGCCGTTAGCAAGTCGATGGCTTTTTTATTAAGGTAACAATATTGAAAAAGCCGTGCTTTGTTGAATTCAATACTATTGACATGTTTGTGTCAAACTGGTAATGTATTCCTGAGGCCCCGCCCTGAGTCATCACATTTAGCTGCAGCCTGAGACTTTGAATAATTCTCTCTTTACACTGTGGTAACTTACAGTAGAAGACACTGATTAATCTACGTGAGCACATGAAGATGTTTAACACAGACCGTCTGCATGGGGAATAAACGACCACTCCGATGCATGAATGCGTAATTTGTGATGACATCAGCAAGAACCGATCCTGGAACAAATTAATGCTCTAACGGTGAGAAAAACACACCGGAAACACTGGATTAAAAAGTCTTATATCACAGCACTTTTAAATTCTCAATTCTGATTGGCCAGAATAATTCTTTTATACATATACCAGCAGCTCAGGGAGTAGTTCTGGCCGCAAGGCAAGTCACAAGCTTTTATTAATCATTCTAATGTGTTATTGTTCTGATAAAAATAGCCTTTATAAGTGACCTAGAATTAACTTTGTAATGCTTAGATTTCAAGATGTACCTATTCCAAATATTCATAGCTGTAACAAGGTATGATGGACGAGTGATGCAGTTTTTGGCCAAAGTAAACAAGACAGAAAAAAGTGACCTCTCAAAAGGTCCCTGCTTTTTTCACTTTTTGCATTTTTGGATTGGCTGAGTCTTAAACAAGCCAATTAGCTTTCCCCCCTAATGTGATCTCATAAGTGAAACCCTTCCCTGTCTTTATTGCTCATCTCTGTTGCTCTCCGGAAGGGAGACACTGAAACTGAGTGTTCAGAAGAGGAGTAAAACAGAGGGAATAAAAACTGAGTTTTAAGGGACGCATGTCAACTTTTACAAGGAATCAATTATGCAAAAATAACTTTTTGGTTTTAAATATTCAGATGAATCTTCAGTGGGTATACAAAAAACAAATTTCCGACTTTTTGTCCTTTTTATTTTTTGTATTGACCGGGCCTTAAACAAGAAGAAGCCCGCAGTTTTGCCCTCTACTGTTCCTTACTGGGGTGTGTCTTGGAAATTGCTCATTTACATAAACACTGAAACACCGCCTTCAAAAAGATAAATGCATGATCTGAGGGGTATTTCTGCTGGCGCATTAAAAACACTAAGAATATGGGACCTTTAAAGGGGATCTATTATGCACAGTTGACTCTTTAGGCTTTTTTCAGTCATTCATGGTCCTCAGTGTGTGGTTTCACTAAAATAAAAAAAACGTGCTTTTTTTTCTTTTTCAATTTTTGTATTTGTTGTGTCTTAAACAAGCCAATTAATCTTTCCCCCTAATGACTTCATATAAAAAGATGCCCTCTTCCCGTCTAGCTCTGCTGGTGGGGCAGGGCATAGGCAGTACATCATTTACATAGACACTGAAACAGCATGTTTGGAAAAGGAGTGAAACAGAGGGCGGTAGAGGTATGAAAAAAAAACTGCATTATCTGATGGATATTTTAGCTAGAACATTAACAGACACACTTTTGGAGTTCTGTGTTAACTAGTTAAAGAAACTGTTATGGGACCTTTAATAAACCTTTTAGCTAGCTACGTTACAATTTTCAACATTGCGTGACACTCGTCAAAACAATAAACGATAGTGCCTTCAAATGAAAAAAAGACAAATGTTTTAATTATTAAAAATTTGTTAATGTTGGAAAACTGAAGAATAAAACTTAAGATAAAAACATACCAACTTCAGGGCAGTAAGAGCAACTCGGCTGTAATATTGTCGTACAACAGCACCGTCTTTTATTTCTTACTCAAGATATGCCTTCGATGTTTACACTAAAGAAATTACATCTCCTCTGAATACACAATACGTTTTCATTTATGCCTGAACATGATGCCAGCAAGCAAAATCTTAATAACACAGCATACTTTACCACAGAGAGAAACAAGCAGGAGATTTTGTAATAAAAAGATGCCTCAGCTCAGCAGTGGACTCTTTCTCTCACACTCTCCTGGCTCACCTTTACTGTTTAGAGGAGAATATGCATTATTCGAAACCCCTGCCAGAGACGTTGAGCTTGCTCGTTAGACATCAGAAAGCTTGGGGTTGGACAGCCGAAACCTTGAGTCATCCCTCGAGTCAGCAGAACCACAACTGAGAGGAGTCGCCCTCCGTGTATTGGCGGGTCAATGCTAATAAGGGTTTAATGAAAATCTCCTTTGCCATCAGCTATCAATAGACTTGAGGGACTGGCCTTACGCAGAAAAAGGAAAAAAAAAAATTCATTACTGAAGTGTCAGAGAAAGGTTGGCTAGGGTAAGAGGATTAGTTGCAGAAGTCATTTCAAAGTTATGGGGACAAAAGTGTACTTTGTCTATATTCCAGTTAAAAATGTCAGTTCTGATGGTATGAGGCAAAAAGTCTCCGCGACTGCTGTGCTGTGTTTTCCTGAGTATTCCCTCAATGATGATGATCTACATTTATTTCTTATTTTAACTTTCCTGGCACTGTGAAAGTTTATATCCCATATGGTTATTTGTGAAAGCCCTGGAACGCTATAGAGGCCAAAACTTTTTGTTCAAAGAAACAAAGTTTTTTTAGACAGTAAGATGGCACAGGTGCTAGCTTTGGCACCTCATAGCTCCAGGGTCCACAGTTTACCTCTGATCTCGGGTTACAGCCTGTGCAGCGTTTCACATGTTCACCATGTGGTTGTGTCTGTTTCCTCTGGGTTCTCCGGGTCCCTCGAACCTTGGAAGAACATGCCAGCAGATGGACTCTGAACTGTGTGAATGAGTGTAGTGGCGATCTGCAGTCGCCCTTTGAGACTCTGATGTTGCACCGTATGTTGTCGGGGACAAAAGGTCTGGTTTTCAGGTTAAGAGCTACCAACAATGAAGGGTAAATTCTAAAGCCATTTTCAGCTATGCACTCCTTTCCATAACTTTTTAGGGCTTACCAATGGTGCAAACAGCATTCCTTGACAATAGTATACAAGTATACAGTGTTAATGTCTTTTTTTTCATCAATTCTGCTAAAAAGAATCCATCCACGGCAATCGAAACCAACATTTAATAAGAATAGTCAAGTATGTAACATTGCAAGAGCGTGCCATGCTTATGTCCTTTAGTTGTAAAACTCGCATCATTGAGTTTAAAGCCGAGTTAAACACCATAACCTCGAGTTCATTGAACATTATTTTTATCAGCACGAGCTGGTTTTCAGAAACAATGAGGGATTTTGTTGTTCTGGCAACCCTGGGTTATATTATACCTCACATAATGTACAGTTATGTGTTCTAAAAGTTTTTAAATCGATGATTTAAAAAAATATATATAATAAAAATCATCTGATCATAGCGAGTCTTAATATTCGGCAAATACAATATCTGAAGAACAACAACATAGAACTTTTTTTTTCACTGTGCTATTATTTATTTTATAAAAATAATCCCAAAAAGGAAAAACATGCTTGTAGATAACTTGCAGATCCACCTTTATCAGAAATAACTTAAAACAATCTTTTCCTGTGTGAGTCTCTCACATTGTCGTGGAGGAATTTTGGCCCATTTGTCTTTAAAACATTGCTAAAGTTCATTAAGGTTTTTGGGTATTCGCTTACACACAGCTCTCTTAAGGTCCTGCCACAGCATTTCAATTGGGTTGAATCACTGTCGTCTTGGCCTCACAATTGCCTCTAGAATATTCTGGCATATGGAGGAGCTCATTGTCGATTCAATGACTGCAAGGTGCCCAGATCCGGTGGCTGCAAAACCATGCCCAACTCATCAAGTCTCCACTGCCATGCTTAACATGGGGTGTATGTGTTTTGGCTGAAATGCTGTTGGTGACTCCATGTTCTTGATGTATGTCTGGGTGAAACTGTGATGAACATTTACATGAAAGTAAGGTGTGTCTGAATGACAGCCTGAAATGTTACATATCCAAGTTTTTTAAAGGGATTAATAAATATGCTTCATCTAAGACATCCACAGTGTGAACCTAGCTAATTATGCAAAAATGCTATCTAGTTTCTTCCAGATACACAAGTTCTCAGAGTGTCGTGATTGTTTCAGGTCAAGATCGTTGCCCAGGAGCACAAGTATGCCATTTCTCGCACTCAGAAAGAGCATGCAACCTTTCTTGGACTTCAACTTATTTGTATTAAATTCTACATCTTTCGTTACTTTTAATCACAAAGTAAAAAAAAATAAAAAATCACAGTAATTTCTCTAACATTTTCTATATTCTTCTTAATTTGTTGATCCCTTCCCATCTTCCCACTTGATTAGTGAGGCCTGAGCATGTCCTTTATGATGCTTGTCCTTTAATGAACCTTGTGCTGGTTGTTGTGTTTTGTTGTTAATTCTAAAATTGGATTTTTTTTTTAAACAATACTCTGCTTTGGAAATGTCCTGCGCATCTGTAGCCAGTCTTTCAAAATGAGACAAATTGTTAATATTCTGCGCTACTGGCAGATTATTGGCAATAGCGGAGCTTAAAGGTAATCGAATGAGGTGTGCAATTACATCTCAATTGGCAACACGGAGGGGAGCCAAGCCAGCTACAAGACAAGACACGCTTTAATATCCCACTGCTTCGTCAGTCTCAGGTGTGAAATCTACCCAATCTCCATGCATCCTTGGTTGATGTGAAGCATACTGGAGGAGGGTGTGTGTGTGTGTGTGTGTGTGTGTGTGTGTGTGTGTGTGTGTGTGTATATATACCACTTATAAATCTCAGTCAGCTAAAACACTCAAATGGCGCCTAGGCTCTCTCTGTTTTTTTTTTTCTTCATTCCATGTCCATCCCATTCCTTTAGGCTCTGCCATGGGGCTTCTGCTTAGCATTGATTTATTTGCTTGCTAATCACTAACCTATACTTTGAATTATTATTCACACACGTTAACACAGGCATAGAGGCTTGATTTAATCTGAGAGCAAAAGCCACCTCGCAAAAAGATGTATAGACGATTCAGGCTTGTAGATACTCACATTGGAACAAAGGACATCAATTAAACCAGTAAACACAAGCAGAAGCAAATGAGGCAAAACAATCAGACAAGCTTGGCTAAACTGTGTGTGTTTCTGAAATTTCACCAAGTTACACCTTGGCTCATGTACACAAGCTCATATCCCAATTCCTGATTTTATCTGGAGCTGAAATAACACTTTCAAAAGCCTCATACAGAATAAATCTGAGGATGTTAATGGACTTTTTTCTAAATTATGTTGAACCCTACAGTCATATTAGCAAGTGACAAAGTGAAGGGCATGACAGATTTGCAATTTCAGCAACAGCAGCAAGCGACTATCAGGACTATAGGGAGAAGGTTTTAACAACTCAAAACGAAGTTTTTGCGGGCAGAAGTGTAAGGACGTGCATCATCATGCAAGATCACAACACCCTTGGATAACGAACCCCTGTGTTTTATCTGACGTTTAGGCTTCAGCTCTTCAATATTGCATCTCGCTGTAACGAGCACTGTTGATTGTTGAACCTTACTGGCTCTTGAGAATCTCAAAAAACTGAAAGCATTAATTTTCCAGCTGATGGTCGACTTTTTAACTTTTTCTCGGTCAGTGATTGAGGATGTTTCCGTTTCATACTCTGACGTTTACTTTCAGGATCGTAGTGATGAATCCATGTCTCGTCATCAGTACCGATTCTCTTCAAGAAACTTTCACCTTCCTTAGAGTATCGATCCAAAATTTGTTCGCAGATAGCTAAATGATTCCGCTCACATTCCTTTGTAAGCTGTTCTGGCAGCAGCTACACCATCAGGCCACAAAAACTAATTACTGCATGCTGCTCTTCTTTTGTGCCAATCACGAGTGGGGCATCCATTTTTGCTGGCACCGCAGTTACAGTACAAATGAACTGATGTAACACGTTCACATCTGCACAGCAGCGACTGGGGAGACAGTAGCCTTGAATGGAAAGTGCTGATGAGACTGTACGGCCAACACAAGTTTTAATATAACTGGAGTGCGGATAATTTTTGACTCACCCTCGTGTAGTATTTTTGTTTTACTGCTCACCTCAATATAGTATATAAGCGGGGGAGGGGGTGGGGACCGATAAGCTAGACCCACGAGTGACAACAGCGGGGACTGCTACACACCCACAGGTGGCAAACTGCAAGGCATACGAGCCAATTTCTGCCTGCTAGTGTGAAATATGATATTACACCGACCAAAGAAATAAGGAAGCAAATAGAAAAGGGGTTTATTTATTCTTATTCACCTTCACGGATTAAGAATCTAAGATGTGTCAGGATTTTGTCATCTTCCTGAAGAACTACATGATCTAACCAACCGACAACACACCGAACCTTGTTTGTTGCTAATTCGGTCATCATGAAGGCTTCACTTTTACACTGTCAGGATGATCCAACCATTTTTGTCCACAGAGGCCAATCAGGTGCCACCCTAAGATAGGATTCCTGCAACTTTTAGCTTTTAATGCCATTCATCCCTTACAGCTGCTCCTAAAAACAGCTACATGGCTTGTTTTTCAATCTCCCCGGGTTCTCCCACATCACCCCATTGCTACATTCACTCGGCTTCCCACATCAACAGAGAGCCAAAAACGGACCAGCGTCCACCTACCTGAAGACAGTAATCAAACCCTGCACAAGCACGACTTGAACTACCATCCCTCAAGACATGCGTCAAGACTTTCTCTTCCCTGGCTATACGAACAGCTGAGTCACAGGCTGTCTTTAAAGAAAGAGTGAAGACCCGCCTCTGCAAAACGCTTAACGCTACGACTAAATATGCATCATTGATAAAATCATCATCGTGACTACCTTTGTCAATTATGTGAATAATTTAGGGAATGCTACTCTAGGCAAATAATGAACATGACAAATTCTTATATCACAACCACCACACTTATGAGTTTTCTGTAATTTTCTGTTAGAATCGCCACTACTCTTCAGGGAAGGCTTTTAGTTAGATTTCACAATGTGGATGAGGGAATTTGTCCATTCGCTCTTGTGGTGGGGTCAGGCACTGGTGTTGGATGAGAAGGCCTGGGGTGTAGTCAATGTTCCAGTCAACGTTGTTTAGGTGGGTTGGGTTCTGGGAGAAATACTTAAGTTCTTCCACCCCAACCTTGGCAAACCATGTCTACACGAGATACTGTAGACATACTGGACCAGTTAGTTCCATTAAAGGGAAATCTCAATCCTAAAACATACAAAGGCATTCTATACAACTGTGTGATTGTGACTTTGTTGCAAAAGTTTTTGCATGAATTACATATAGGTATACATATAGGTGTGATGATGAAAAGTAAACAATATTTTGGTGCATTTTTAATCTTTACTCAAGAATTATAGCCCAATATACAATTATGCTTACTGCTAAATTTTATCCGTTGCCAAATATTTCAATTCAATTCAATTTTATTTGTATAGCGCTTTTAACAATTGTCATTGTCGCAAGCCGAGGGCAACAGTGGCAAGGAAAAACTCCCTGAGATGGCAATAGGAAGAAACCTTGAGAGGATATAAATATTTAGCCATGACATTGAAAAACTAGCTAGTAAATCACATATAGTGAAGTTGATTTTGGCTTAAAATTGTTAACACGTCACTCCAAGTTGGTTTACATGCTTTTTTCGACCACCTGATGTTGTTTTTAAACTAAACAGAATGCTATCTGCTAGTAAGAGCTGGCGACTTACTTCTTAATCAAGATGCTTTCACGCTAGCGACTTTTCCACATTTTACATGTGCATGAGAATATAAGCTAACAAGAATATACAAATCTACAAAAATGGTTGATGATTGCTGCTTTTTTGTGATACCCAAAATTACACACCCAATTTGGCCATGAGAAAATGCAGTTTCTGTTCTTTTTCCATCACAAGGAGAGGTTCCTAGTGACTGTCAAATACATAAACCTTTTCTTCAAACAACAGTATGATACCTTTAGGTGTGTTTTTTTAAAACTCCAGGGTTAAGGGTTCAAGTCCTGCCTCTGGTCTGTGTGTGTGTGTGTGTGTGTGTGTGTGTGTGTGTGTGGACTTGTCCATGTGAGTGTGAATATGTTCATGCCACGTGATGGATTGACACTCCGTCCTGGGTGTACCCTGCCTTGTACCCCGAGTTGCCTGGGATAGGCTTCAGGAAACTCTGGGCTCCATGAGTGAGAGTAAGTGAAGTGAGGCCCCCTGGTGGTCTGGGGGGCCCCAAAGTGCACAAATGGTCCTGACCATACCCTGTCCTTTTGTGTGAAACACTGAGACCATACAGATTTAAGTGAATGGATTGGAACAAAATCAGTGCAGTCGATAAGTTGATTTGCAGGTGTAAGGGGCGCTGATGAGAGCCGGAGAAGACCAAATGAGCCGGAAGGAACAAGACGTCTCTCTGACCACCAGCCGAAGGCTTTTCTTTTTATCCAACATGCAATCTAAATGCAAAGTTAATGAGAACTCGGTGGAGATAGACATCGGGGAGGTTCTGTGAGGCAGTTTAAAAGAATCCGCTATGAACAGAATCCCGGATGTTAATGATCCGGCTTATCTTTTCTGCCCGCCAAGATGATGAAATCCTTTGCACAAAATTACAATCGCATGCGGTATTTAAATTATAAAAAAGTCAATAATTAAAAAAAAAAAAAAAAGCTTTGGGTAAGATTCTGGTACCGAAACAGTTGTAATATATATATATATATATATATTAAAAAAAAAATAAATAAATAAACAAACATATTGTAGATTTGCACTTTGTTCTTCTGCATATAACAGGGCAACATATTCTGCACTGTATGATTAATGTTTCAAAGTGATCAAATAGCCCTTTCTTGTGCCTGTGCGAGAGGCTGCGATGAATGCTGATGGATGGGGGGTGTGGGGAGGGGT
>JAOTRS010000031.1:10012626-10023983 GCA_028565755.1 Dinotopterus cunningtoni
TTCAAGTCAAACTGGGACTGTTGATTATATCTATATATAGATCATAATTAAAAAATTCAAGCTGTACGTTATGTATTGTAATTAAAACTATAATATGTTGACTATATCACTGGAATATAGATTTCTATACATTCTTATTGCAGTACATGCACTAACTGCTGTTTTTCCCCCAAGAGAAGAATTAGTATTGCAAAAGTATGTTCGTAAATTTAATGCTGACAGGAGCAGACCTTTCCCTCACATTATCAAACCACCTATGCAGTTTTCATATAGAGTTTACAACTAATTGCACGCTCACTTCATAACCAATATCTGTTGTAGGGAGCCTGGAGGGCACCTGACCAACAGTAACAGCACTAACGTTGCTTCAACTTCCATTGATTTTTCAGTAGTTAAAATTCAGCACAAGGAAAAGCTGCAATGACTGTGCATGAGGGTTTCTTTACGTCTGGGGGGGAAAAAATGACCTTGGGGTGTTGATTCACACAGAACGCCACACGTAACTAGTCCGACTGAAGGCGTAACACAATACCTGTCAAATTAGCTGAAAGCATGAAAAGTATGCAAATAGGACTTCTTTACAACGTTTAACACAAGCCGGGTTTCATCTCCCATGTTACGAGAAAAACTGTGCAACATCTCTAGGACTCTTTTGAGAAGAAAATAAAAAAAAAAGCATATAAGTACGTTAAGATTTCAAACAGACTAAAAGCAGTGAACCTTCCTGCAAGAGCGGCGGTGGCGGCGAAGAGCAAAGTTTAACATTTCAAAAGGCTGGATCAAAAACCGCACCAGAACAAGTAATAACTTAAAGAGTGGGATATAAATACTGAGACTATTCCTCACGATGTCACTGCAATGAAATCGTGGTTTATTTGCTGTGAGTGCTATTTCGGTAGCCGTGTAAGTAGGTTTCTTTAGTATCGCAACAGGAAATGTCAAGGCAGCGTTAAAGACGAGGAGATGAAAAGAGTGGAAGACAGAGGAGATTGACGGCAGCAGAGAAAAGAACTAACAGTGGTGTGCTTGGGGGGTTAATTTTTAAATATCATGCAAGGATCCTGGGGTCCGGGGTGTTTTCACCATCTGATTCTCATAAATCAGGGATATGGCAAACCCAAATGACATCCAGCATATACCTCGGCAAAAACTAATTTGGATTTAAACAAGTTTGCAGCGGCCGTGATTGAACAAGGCGACCGAGGTGTGTGACAGTGCAGCAGTGTTTTAATAAGATCCGAACTCTGCGCTGGCCGTTGATGAAATTACAGTGAGAAGCGCCCATCCCCCATCCTTCTCCAACATCAGCATAGCTTTGACCATAAACCATTGGCCAGAAAATAAAAGCACACACCAAAAATAAATAAATAAAGGGTAAACTATCTGTGATGTCAAACGAATTCACATAGTTTACAAAAAACTGTTGTTAATTATGTATAGAATTTAGTAAAATGTTAATGGTTTTTTTAGCTGATCAAGCAGACATTAAACATATAAAGACAATTTACACCTTCGTTTAAAAATAACAATTCAACTTAGTATCTCTAGCACTGTCGCCTTGCACTTCCAGGGTTGAGGGTTCGATTTCCACCTTGAGTCTGTGTGCATCGACTTGGTGGGTTTCCTACGGGTACTCTGGTTTCCTTCCACAAATGAGTGTGTGTGGGTGTGTGTGCACCTGTGTTGGATTGGCACCCTGTCCAAGGTGAACCCCAACCCATGCCCAAAGTCTTTTGGGATAGACCCCTGGCCCTGTGATCCTGTACAGGACAAGCCATATAGACGACGAATGAATGATTGATTGAAATTGTATAGTATCTCAATAATTAATTTGCTATCTTTATCTATTGAATTTAAACTAGAAGTGGGCCCTTAGAGAAAAAGAGAGAGAGAGAAGAAAACAAAAACGGGTCAGCTAGAAGAAAAAAAGAAGATCACAAAACATACCCTGATTCAAACTGTGAACTTCTACAGTTCCTCGTCCTCAGCTACTCTAAATTCATTGCCAGTCTCAAACAGATGCCGTGCAGGATTTTCTGGAATGGTTTTTATCTAATGAGCTTGAGGACGCTAAAGAACTTTCACAACTATATTGCAATTCCCAAATCAACAGTACATAACAGTACCCAGGTAATCTAAAATATCTGAATGCTGTTGTAAAGGTGGGACGCAGGGCTGCTGTGAGTCAGAATGGCATTCTTCAAGCAGCACTTCATTATACACCAATCAGCCATAGCATTACAGCACAAATATTGACCAATATTGAGTAGATTCCCCTCATGCCACCGGGGCAACTCTGTTGACTTGGGGAA
The DNA here is from genome assembly GCA_028565755.1 of Dinotopterus cunningtoni. Classification (NCBI taxonomy): domain Eukaryota; kingdom Metazoa; phylum Chordata; class Actinopteri; order Siluriformes; family Clariidae; genus Dinotopterus; species Dinotopterus cunningtoni. The sequence goes on from JAOTRS010000031.1 coordinate 10,014,939, forward strand.
GGACTCAACAATTGGCAGCAGATCCTTTGGGTGTTGTGGGATGCATTGGTTCTTGACTGAATTGGGACCTGGGGTATGAGTTTGGATGCAGGTTTCAGGGTTATCTTAGTGTTTAAAGCAATGGACTTCGATCCAGAACGTCCCAGATTCAAACCACACCACCCAAGTTGCCCCTGTTGGGCCCTTGAGGAAGGCCCTTAACTCTCAACTGCTCGGATCTATAACGAGCTAAAAATTTAAGTAAGTCGCCCTGGATAAGGGCATCTTCCAAATGCTGAAATGGAAAAGTAAGTATGGATGCTGGGAGGACGCTCTTATGCTCTGGGTGCACTGGGTTTTCTGATGCCTTTGCATCATGGCCAGCATTGACTTTTTTTCAGCAAGTTGTGCTACATTTGCTTCTGTGGGATCAGACTGGACGGGTCTGGTCTTTGGTCTCTGAGGGCATGGGTGAGCATGGGGTGCCAGTGATCCTGTCACAAGTTTACTGATATATATTTGATAATCAATGTTAATGGGTTAATGTTATGGCTGACTCAAGTAATGCATGAATGACTTTCAGAAAAGATTGCTTCTTAATAAGCAATGGACTACATTCCCTTAAGAATGATGAAAAACAAACAATGAACATGAATATATTTGAAATTATCTAAGTGATTATTTTTCGGAAGGGAAAAAACCGTCTGAAAACATAATTATTTTAATGTTGCATTCTTTGGGAACCTATTACTGATGCACTTCTCCAATCTCCACCAGTAGCCCTGTGAACATAAATCACGATGACTTGTGCATCTAAAAAATATCATCTTTAAATAATTACAGAATTATTCATTCAATCCGAACTATGCATTCAAATTCGCTTACATCCTTAACATAAGGAATATATGATCAAAGGTTTGGCTTGCTCCCTTGCTCCTTTAACGAGAAATCACCAGACCGGGGCAAGGAGAATGTGCTCTTCTTTAAACTTTGCCTTCCTTTCTTGGCAAACTAATAAGGGATCCAAGCTTGCAACATTACACCATCAAACATTTTTCTCCAAGCAGCATATTTTCAAAAGGTCACAGTTTTTTTTTCTACTTATTCTCTATGCGTTACCCCCTCCTAGTCCTCCTCCCCTTGCGCCAAACTGATCTTAAGGCTGGCCGACCTATTAGTCCTGCCTGGCACAGCGATTGACAGCCGCGCGCTCCATCATTAACTACATAGTTGAAACATGTTGTGATAGCGAGTTTGCTGTACTCTGATCTGGACGTTGGTGCTGGGCTCGATGCACATCATTTATTTTTTCCGACAGCTATATTCAACACATGATTAAAGCCTACAACCAGGCATACGAGTCGAAATTTTACACTGGGAGCGGGATGTTTTTGTGAAACATTAGCCCGCAGTATCCTTAGCTTTTAAAACATCAAGCTGTTATAGCTGTAATAATTTTTATAAACGATTTCCTATTAGCGGTGGAAAGGAAATCTTTATTTTCTGTTTATAACCTCCACTTGTTGGGATAAAAGACGAGACCACGAGGAATTTTTTATAATTAAGTTTTACAATGACCCGATTGTACACACCAGTCCTCATTAGTAACCTTGGGACTTTCAGAGGCAATGCAATAAACACGCATGTTGACCAGAGTAACACGCTAACGCTATATAAACGCCCACATGAAATAAAGAGTTCGAAAAGGTGCCTTTTTCCTTTCTCATGCTCGAGTAAATTTTCAAACTTACTGATTGTGCAAGGTGTTAATGTGCACGCTCATTAGCTGTGTGCCTGTGCAAGCCAGTTGGCTCTGATATGGAAACATGTACACAGCCTTTGGCAATGTGACCTTGCAAAGGTAAATCAAGACCAGGGGCTCGAGTAGAAAAAAAAAAAAAAAGCAGCGCTCAATAATATTTTAGTTATATTCTGTAACAAACAGAATGCACAGCTAAGCTGTATTTTCCATGGAAAAAAAAAACTGCTAAGCAGTTACCTAAAAACCAAATGTTTGACCATCTGTTCTGTTTTATGAATATGCAACAACAGACAGGAAAACATCAAACAAGCCAGTTTATTGTAATTAAGATTTCGCTTTTAAACACTTGCAAAGTCTCATTTAAGACCTAGAAAAACTACGTAAATTTTCCGGACAACAATCCTATCCTTAATTAATTTTGTAGCCCATAAGAACCAATGGTGACACAGGTGTCACAAACCTTTAAATGTTCTGCAAAGTTCCTTATTCGGCTTTATCCTTGACTATAACTCATCAAGTCTCTAAGCAACATCTAATGAACATCCTGGTGCAGTCATGTGCCAATCTGTAAATTTGTGTACCCACATAATTTTCAAAAGTAGTGGCGTGTCTGGGTAGCATATGTGACTACACTAGCTAATTTCAAAAAGTTTGTTTTTTATTTTGTTACTGAAAGTAATTTTCACCCCATTTAACAATTCTGATGATTTAAAACCATTCCATATTGTATTTTTAACCTGTTATGACTGTGTTTGAACAAATCTATACGAAATAAATTCATAAAATATTGCTGCGACATGTCACATAGGGCTTTTAACCCTGGTTTGCCTCGCGGTGAGACGCTCAACATTCCACAAGCTTCTGCAGTGTCCATGAGCTTCTGCAAAGACCGGCAAAAAATTAAACATGTTTGGAAACGTTATGTTTGGAAGATTGGAAATTTAATCACTACGGCAAAACTCACTGGGAATCGCGATGAACCGTACTTATGGTCACCGTGCCAAACCGCGCTGACTCTGCATACAGTAGGTGAGATGGGGTGTAAAATTGTCAGGGGAAAATGCAATGTGACATCTTTCAAACTGTGTTCCATGTTGTCTATTTGGTCTGTTTTACATCCCGTAATGTCCCTTACTGTAGAAACAGGTCTGGGTTCTTCTAGATTAACTTTAATCTGGGTTCTTCTAGATTAAAGTTTAATTGAAAAGACATTTATGGCTAGTTTCACAGAAGATAGAAAAGTTATAAGAAATGAAGATTAGAAATGAGGTGCGACCACTTAGTGTAGAAAATATCTGAGCCCACACAATGCCTGGAAGAAGAGGAAAGAGCTAAGGCAACTATAAGGGCAAAAATTACCCTTGGAAAGGAATGCAGCTCACAGAGGATGAAAAAGGAGAAAAGTGGAGGATAAGGAGAAATTAAAAGGAACTGAAGGTTTAGTGAGTCGACTGCAGATGGTCAGAAAGAAGCTAAGGTTTGGAATCGATTGAAAGTGGAAAGACCAGGAAGAGTGAAAGGGAGCTGAGGCCCAGTAACAGGATTAAGGAGCTGAGAGATAAAAAGACGACAGAACTACAGTATTGGCAAAACAAAAAGAAGCCAAGCCCATGAATAGGGCAATGGAGCTGAGCACTGGAAGAGGAGAAAAACAATGAGCTCTGGAAGAGGACCAAAAAAAAAAAGGAACCATGCAATGGGAAAAAAAAGGAACTACACCCTGGAAGCAAAGAGGGGAAATGAGCCATGGATAGGAAGTCCTGGAAGCCAGAAAAGGGTTGAAGTCCTGGAAGCCAGAAAAGGGTTGAAGTCCTGGAAGCCAGAAAAGGGTTGAAGTCCCGGAAGCCAGAAAAGGGTTGAAGTCCCGGAAGCCAGAAAAGGATTGAAGTCTTGGAAGCCAGAAAGGGTTTGAAGTCCTGGAAGACAGAAAAGGGTTGAAGTCCTGGAAGACAGTTAATAAAGTCTTAGGTAAATGAACCCGCAGGCAACGTGGGTCTACAAACCGAGACTCTTGAATATTTTTCTCTGATTACAGAGTACAGCTGTGTTGGAATGATGACTGAGCAAGATGTTCAGGCATCTCTTAGAAAGATGCTCCTACTGACAACCATGGAAAAGGTTACAGCTTAAACACACACATTCCAAACCAGGAACTTTACAAACTTTCCCACGCTCGACATTTTGTTAGAGGAATACACTGGCTCGTCTTATAATTCACCTGAGTGTGGCAGCATCTGCCAAGGAGCCAGCAGAAGCCTGCTGGCAGTAATGGCTGAGGCTAACTATCTAATGTCATACCAGTGCACAAAAACAGTGATAAGCAGGATCTTAACTGGCTCAGTGTTACCCAGTGTCTGTGTTCCTCAGTCAGCCGGGAGCTGTGAACGTTAATCACAGCGTTAGATGCCATTAAGTGTTCCCCCCCGTCCACCCCCAACAGCCACGCTATAATTGACAGTGATACAGTGGCTTCCCTGACATGCGCTAGAGATGTGCACAAAAACACTGATAAAAAGACAGAGGGAGATTTGTATCAGAAAGGAAGCTATTATTACTATACAGGAAAGGGAAATCTAATCTGTTGGCTGCACTTACAAAGCCCATCTGTTTTTCAAGATGGTGCACGATTGGGAAAACAAAACCCAAATCATAAAGGAAACATTTCAATCAAATTGTAAATCAAGCATTGTTTTTTTGTTCCTGAGGAATAGAAATAGTGTCATTAACATAAATTGTTGAAACTATTTCCTCGAACCTGGAAAGCATGGTCAGGAGGAAAGTATTATCTTGAGAAAGCTAATCACATTATATTAGAGAAGGTAGAGGACAATAATATCTCTGTTTAGTAAAACAGGGGCCTCAGGTAGGAAGAGACCTTGAGAGTTCTCCCAACGAACCAACCCGACCGAGTACGATGCTGAGTGACAGGACGCAGCCGAGGGCTGAACATGCTTCTCTTTAATTAAATAGTTACTCTCTTACACACATGACAAAATCGATTCACACGGTCAGGTCATAATTCTGTGAAAGATTATTCACCCTTCATTTTATAAAAATGCAGCAAGGGATTTTCATAGCCATCAGGAAAGGATTTTCAGTCCTTAAAATGCTCCTTAAATACGCAGGGAATTTGGAGTGAAGGGAGGTAAACTAAATCTGGCAATAAACCATTTTTTAAATATCAAGCAGATATAAACGTATTACAGTTCTGACCATTTGTCTGAGACCATTTAAACCCTTCATTTCAACTTGAAAGTTCTGCACAAAACAGGTGACGTCTACGGTCTTGAAGCAAAAAAGCTCTTCCTGTGCATTAATCCAGCTCCTGTTGGCATGGCAGGAACATCCCAAATCAATTGTGTTTACATTAGTATGAACGTGTGTGTGTGTGTGTGTTTCTGTATGGGGGAGTGGTTGTGCTGCTGCAGTAAGAGCAGTTGAGGGAGTATCGATAATCCTGCAGAGCATCTTTGCTCCGTTTTACCACTGGATCAAGCAGAGTTGTTCCTAACCATGTCTTAAAGCTTGTGCAGCTGTGGGGCCTGACCCTGGGTTGGGATGAGGAGGAGAAAGGACGAATCTTTTACACCAGGTAACTATTCCAATGCAGTTACCAAATCCAATCAAGTGATGTGTAGCATGAGCAGAAGTAGGTTAGAGAGCAATGGCCTTTTCCAGTGGATTCAGATCAAGCTCAACGCCTCTCTGGGGCAGTGCCTCAGAAAGGATGCTCAGAAAGCAGCATATGGTGGGCCATCAAGCGAAATATACTTGGGCCACCCAAGTATATTTTCCCGCCCAAAAATAGCATGGGAGAACGATGCCATCCATTGATTAACTAGCAGAGGACAGTTCCCTCTCGCGCTACCGCTCCTGTACCTGTACCTGTTTATGAGAAGCACTAAATGCAAAGGATGCCAGTTGCCGGAAAAATAATAAGGAGGGCATTTTCTTTTTACATTTTTTGATCAGTTATGTTTGTAATATTTATCATACTGCCTATGTCGTGCTGAAAAAGTCATTGCATTATATTGCATAACCCTGACGCTATATATATTTAAAACATATTAATGCAAAGAATTGCTTTAAATAGCCTATGGTTTTTAAGGACTATGTAACCTGACAAACCCAACTTTGCCAACTTTGTACACTAAAGTGTGTTTAGTTAATTTTTTTTTTTTTTACTGCATCTTACTCTTCACATAGGGGTAGATGGAAGGGAGGATTATTAGGTTGGATGTATGAAAAGTGAAATGAACATAAATATCAAATAAATCAAAATATTGTGTTAAAGGGCACATGTATATGTTGTTTGTTGTATGTAGTAGACCACTTTTGTCCTAGCAGTTAACTCTATCTATACAAGTATATTTTAGACCTGTCCTAAAAACAGTATAAACTGAAATATGGGTATTAACTAGTTTATGCATATGCCACCATGTTACTTGACATGCATAGCCCCCCATTCAAATATTAAGTCATGCATCTAAAAAAGGTCAATTTGCTTTGGTGGTTAAGAAGCATGCGAGTGTGGAAAGGGGAAACATCCAAAGAAGGACTAACCACACTCGTCAGCGCACAGACCGATCAATGTATTGACACATGCCATTGATCCAACACTTTCATCCCAGTCACCCCATATCAGCTCAATGAAAACATTGCGTGCAGAGGAAGAGCGTTAGGGTTGAGCTCCATGCACCATAGATGCACAACACTAGGGCTCCAACTAATTATTTACTATTTAATTATTCAACCATTTCATTTAAGTGGAAATAAGCAGAGACCTTCTAATCAGATGGGAGACACAAGCCACAAAATGTGTTGATTTTAAAGTATTGAGAGTCTCTCAGTATCATGATGCTTCAATTTACATAGTGCTTTGATTTCTTTTACGTGGTTCATTATGGTCTTTGTCTGTGAAGTTTGTGAGCTTCTCCAAAATTACACCATTTACCATTGCGAGACCGCAAGATTTTCCGATTATAAAACACAAAGTGCACTACAGCTTTCTTAAAAGCAATCCGAAGTCATTGGTTCCAACAATGGTTTGTGAATTAGGATATAATTTTGAATAAGTTCTTAAAAGTTTATAGTTTTAGAAGTTTTGGCCAACAATTAATTAATGGCATTTAATATCTCAGACATGCCAACATTGGAAAATGTGGGGAGACATACATTGTTCAGCAAATGTTCAGCATGATGGGTACGTATTAATTAACAGAGACTCTATTTTATTTTGGGGCCAGCGGTAGAATGTGCGTGTTGGAATGCTGATCAGAAGGTCCCTCGTTTGAGCTTCGGTGTCACTGAGCTGCCACTGTTGGGTCCTTGAGCGAGGTCCTTCACCCTCAACTCCTCAGATATGATCGGGCATTAAGCTGGCAAACTGAACCTGTAAGAAACTGCCACTGAAACAACAGACACCTCTACAAGGTTCGAGAGTATTCATCAGGGTGCACTGCTGGACCTTGACCTCCAACCCCTTTTGATTTAGGATCATGTCCATTTTTTTCAATTGGCTTAGAAGATTAAAAAGGCAGTGGTGGCTTAGTTAATACTCGGGACCCTTGATCAGATGGTCACGAGTTCAAACCCCAGCAAAGCCCATAACCTTTACCTGCTCAGATAAATAAAATAAATAACCATAAAATAAATGCAAGCACTGTCGCCTTGCACCTCCAGGACCCGGGTTCGATTCCCGGACAGGGTCGATTCCCGTCTCTGTGTGCATGAAGTTTGCATGTTCTCTCCGTGCTTGGTGGGTTTTCTCCGGGTAGTCTGGTTTCCTCCCACAGTCCAAAGGCATGCCAATTAGGCTAATTTGCGTTCCCAAATTGCCCGTAGTGTGCATGTGTGCCCTGTGATGGATTGGCACCCTGTCCAGGATGTACCCCTCATGCCCTAAGCCCCCTGAGATAGGCTCCAGGTCCCCCTGCGACCCTGAATACAGGATAAAGCGATATAGAAAATTGAGTGATTGAGTGAGTGTTCTGGATAAAGGCATCTGCTAACGCCATGTCAATGCAAGTTGGCAGGAAGTGAAAAATATAATTCATCAGACGAAAGCAGCATCTTTTAAATTCTACATCCTTTCCTCTTCAGTGAAGTGGCTTTTTCTCCGAGGGAAATTTATGTGAGTTTAGTTGGACCGCTGCTTTGGCTGAAAAAGCAGAAAAGCATTTTCAGCCGCCTCCTGTATTACTATCGCAAGTGTTACAATTAAATTGTAGACTTTGGCACTTCAGACAACAAAAGTCAACTACAAATTTCTAGCTATTTGTTTATCTTTTATAATCTGACCAGGAAATCCTGATCTAGAAAATAATTATTTATTAAATAAATAAATATAATACCAATAGAAATAATAATAACATTTAATAATCTATCCTGCATGTCAAGTGAAGCAGAATCACTCCAGCGGGCATCCGAAAGCAACTTGCAAATATTCGTCATCACAGAAATCACTCAAGATGCCTGCGTATCCACCTGAGCACATCAAACAGAAGCGGAGTAAAAAGCAGAGTGTCCTTTAAGGAAATTTAGCAAATCCTGTTGAAAAGCACTCAGCCTACAAAAGTACTGATGATCAAAGGAGTCCAGGCACTTGGCTGTAACGGATATTGGGAAAGCGTTGAGACCGTGTTAAAAAGGTCCGCATCTGTTGCGTCTCGAGTGAGTGCTCTCAGAGGTAGGTGCCATCTGCAGACAATCAAGAGAACTGTCTAAAGGACATTACCCCAGACACTTAGAACAGGCACTTTGATTGTTTTCTGAGATACACGTGCAGTTTTTGGAGTGTGCAAGAGCAGACATTGTAGAATTTTTATTAAATTTTTTTCTTTTTTTTTTTTTATCAGAAGGAGAAACATGGACATCATAGTAAATGAGGGGGAAAATGTACTACAACAACATAAGGGAAAGCGTAAATGATTTAAGATTATGAGTTTGAGTATTGTTTATGCATACTAAATGATGAGTCTGTAAAATTCACTCCCTCCAAGTGAATATTTCAAAAAGAATAATGGCCAACTCACCTGATGTATTGCTCGGACATCTTCCGTTGAATGATCTCGGATAAATTATTGATAATATTCTATCGATTCAAGACTTAAGTTCCATTACCAGCCACTTCTGAACTGTTATGACTGCATTTAAACTATCGAGCTGAAGTGACCAGCTGTGCAGAGTTTTTTTTTTTTTTAAGTGAAAGAACTTCTCATGTCTGTCTGTCTTTCTGTACTGCAGAACTCTCTGCCTAACTTATTAATACAAAGAGATAACAGTTTTTAAGGTTGAGTATATTA
>JAOTRS010000031.1:10037118-10054968 GCA_028565755.1 Dinotopterus cunningtoni
GGAACTGCTTTGTGGACAACCTGCCTACATTAATGCCACTAAACCACCAGATTCTGGTACCGTAGCACGCCCTGAGGCGAAGAAATGCGAAGTGTAAAGTCTCCGTTGTGCCTGGGGGCGTATTGCAGGACTTGAATAACTTACTAAAACATCATTCCTGGGGCTAGGATTTCCTCAGACAGAACACCCACACTGGACAGCTATGATTTATACTTATACACTGATTGCACTGATATACTACATACTGTAGAAGCTCTGTGATTGAGGTTGGCATATCACTATGGGGTTAATATGCTCATTGTGCTGCGTAACAGATTCACATACTATGCATGTTCAGGAAAAAAAAACCTATAATAACCTGCATATTTTCTTGGTACCTTGATGACTATAGCTTTCTGTACTTTTATGTTTACTGTATGTACTACATGGTATAGTACATGCATTATATGCATTACTGCATATAATGCAGTTTTGGTGCATAATTGAATGAAAATGCTTTAAAAGTAAACAACATGAGCCCTCCCTAAGACAGACACAATTTTCAATTATGGGGGAATGATTTATAGCACAACCTTAAATGTTTAGAATTGGTCATGTTTGGGTAGGGTGCTAAAGGACAGACATGCTGTTTAATCCCCATTACAGATTCGACCAACTGATGGTTTGGGCCCTTAGCCAGGGGTTTGATTACAGAATAATCGGATGGAGGATTTGTCCAGCTGGGCTGCTACTATATAGCGAGATGCAGGCAGAGCGCTTTCAGAGATAGGGTGTTAATTCACACGTTTAGTGTATAGGGATAAAAGGAAGAAGTGCATTAGGGTTGGTCTGGGCAGCGTTCACTAGGCGACGTCATTCTTTCACCAGGTACCATGTGGCACGTAAGCTGGGAAGCACTGACTAACTGGACTGTTACACGCCACAGAAATTGATTTTTTTTTAAAGGCATGTGCATTTCAATTAAAGTAGAACTATTATACAAAATGTACTTTTTCAGCATTTTTAAGCATTCGGATGGGTCCAAACCAAAAACATGAGGACAAAAAAGGTCCTTTTTTCCATATTTGTATTGGAAAGGGCTTACACAAGTCAATTAGATTTTGCCCCTAATGTGACCTCGTATAATGTGACATCATATACTGTACCAAGATTTGCCTGCATCTTCTCCTCATGCTTGGTGGGTTTCCTCCCAAAGTCCAAAGACATGCAGGTTAGTCTAATTGGCATTTCCAAATTGCCTGTGGCGTGTGACTGTGTGTGTGTGTGAGTGTTCTTCTGCCCTGCCATTGATTGGCACCCCGTTCAGGAGGCTCCCGCCAGGAACAAGATAAGTTGTATTGAGAATGAGTGCGTGAGTGAGAGTGTGTAAATCAATCTTTCTGTATATATTAGACCTATATTCATATAGTCGATTAGTGCTAGTAAGCTAGTAGGATCCAGCTCTTGCTTTATCTCTATCTAAAGGCAGCAGTGCATGAGAGGTTTAGCATTTTGGCTTTTTTAGATACAGTATGTGTTACATCCTTATTTACAGTATACTCTGCTTAAACAGACCAGCATTCAAAATTTCAACTTGTACAGTTGATCAGCTGTATCTCGGCGTTTAACAAAACTGGATACCTAAAAAGCAGTCTGGACCTTGGAGACTATTGTGATTTCTTATTAATATGAATTGAATGTTGCTCTACAATGTCAGAAATGTCAATGTCAGCTGTGTAATGTAATTCAGTTCCAATTTAAAGTGTGAAATTGTTAATAATGGAGACATGCTATTTTTTTTTTTTTTTTTGGTAGGTTGGAAGCCTGATAGCTTCTTTACATCCTGACCCTGAACATCAAACTTCCATGTTAATTGAGATTCTGATGTCTATTCACTCTATTCACTCAGACACTATAGTCATGATGCATACTAACACACCATGTGGACTTGAGATGGCTTTGTGAGCTACATACACAGGAAAGGACTTTTAAAAGATGGTAGGAGACACGCATGTGTGTGTGTGTGTGTGTGTGTGTGTGTGTGTGTGTGTCAGCACTTTTCAACCCAGATCAATAAAAGCTGACTGATCATCGGACCACTCTGTATTCAGACATTCGGGGGCCAAGCACTTTTAAACAGCATAGACCTTCTGGCACTGCTCACTTTACTCAATATCCATAAATTATTATTTTACACGCTGTATATTACAGAGCACCGAGCAAGCGCAGGGGAAGTCCCGGCAATTAGAGCGGTGCCTTTATTATGAGAAAGGTCCAAAAAGTCCAACCAGACACTCGACAAAGTCAGGCTCGCTCAAGGACGCCCACTAGGGCACGACTTCCACCTTCTGTTCAACTAGTAATGCAAGCCATATATTCCGCGTCGTATGTTTGCTACTCCATTAAGCCGCTATTAAAGTGTATACACTCGACGTGCTTCTCCCCTCCCCCTCCCCCGCCCCTCACTGAAAGCGAGTTAATTGATCAGCAGAAGCCCTCCAGATTCAGTAACTTCGCTTCTTTGGAGAAGCTTTCCGGCTCATTAAAGATTTAAAGGAAATTTCAGTCACTCAGCGCCCACAGGAGATGCCGTTGCATTTTTTACTCAGTGCCTTTGCTCTTTCCTGAACGTGATGTTAGCTCCTGCTGGAAGCTCGCTCTGTGTGTACGGCTAATGAGAGAGGGGAAGAAGGAGAAAGCGAGAGATGTGAGAGGAATGTGAAGGCAGGAGCTCAGCTTAGCTAAGCAGAAAGATGAAGCCTGACCCTTTGCTGCATACATATCTGATCATCTGAGCACAGGCGGAAAGAGTTCGCGTGTGCGCGTCTGGTTTTTTTGATGTCATTCCCAAACTTCCAATGTTGAGCTTCTTACTGGAATAAAGCTATGTTTGTTTGTTTTTTTTTCCTTAACGGTAGCAGTACCATCTGAGCCGTAATCCTGCCCCATATTGAAGTTGCGCTCACAGAACAAACTAAAAATAGCGACGAGCGAGGATCTATAGTGCAATACATAAGGGAAACATTTGGTCCAGATTTTATGAGATTTCAGTCAAGAACAAACACACTGGTGCTCACTAAACCAAAGAAGTCTGATATGCTTTAAGAGAACCTTTTGTAGCAGAACATCTCAGGTCTGGTTCAGGTTTGTTTGAATTTTTTCCCCCGTCTTCTCCACCCCATGCATTTTGCATGAGGCCCGGACTGCTGCTTCCCTGCTTTCCCATGGTCCCACAGGACGACAGGCCCATCCTGTTCTGTTTGTGTCAGTGCGCTATAATCCCCAGCTGCCTATCTTTCGTGCCTCTTTAGGTCTTTTGGGATTCTTCAAATTACTGCAGATTCATATGCTAATCCGTTGTCCAGTCAGGGCAAGGACCTGGTCGCTTTGTTTTTCTCATTACTGGGGGATTTTTTAGGCTGAAGGTATGAATTATTAAAGCAGATGACATTACCATAACAGCTCTAACTATTTATATAGCAGAAGTCTCACTACGAAGACAAATATTGGGAATTCTATCCTGGGAGATTGAATCAAATTGTTTACAATTACAATTGACCTTGATCATTTTGTTCATATACAGTATTATTTGTCACATAATGGTCACATGACCAGAGGCATACATTTCTCCATGCACCTTGTCAGATTTATATAAAAGGAAATCAGTAAAAGATTATCATATTAATGGTGGCACCGTGGCTTAATGGCCACTTAGTGGCTTGCACCTCCAGGGGTCTGTGTGCATGGAGTTTGCATGTTCTCCACGTGCTTGGTGGGTTTCCTCCAGGTACTTCGGTTTCCTCCCACAGTCCAAAGACGTGCAGATTAGGCTAATTGGCGTTCCCAAATTGGCCGTAGTGAGTGAATGAGCCCTCATGCCCTTAGTCTCGTAACTGGGATACTCTCCAGGCCCTTTGCGACACTTTATAGAGGATGGTGGCACAGGCGGCACAATGGCTTAGTAGTTAGCACTGTGACCTTGTACCTCCAGGGTCTGGGTTCGATTCCCACCTCGGGTCTGTGTGCATGGAGTTTGCATGTTCTTCCTGTGCTTGGTGGGTTTCCTCCCAAAGTCCTAAGATGTACAGATTAGGCTAATTGGTGTTCCCAAATTGCCCTTAGTGTGTAAACGTGTGAAAATTGACCGGAGGTCCAACCATGGTTGTAAAAATGAGAATAAATACAATAGTCACCATTGGCCTACACAGTCCCTAGTTGGACTACAGAGGTTCCTAGATGAATGGATAATTCTAATACAACATGCAAGTGAAGTATAATATTTAACACATTGCTTAATGAAACCTTAATTATGTTTCTAATCCCCAACATTTTTTAACACAAATGCAGGAGGTGCAAGATGTCACTGTTCACTGGTATAATACAGTGCTTCATCCTAAATGTACATATTTTGTTGTTATGGAAACACAAAAGGGTGCAAGTGAATATATCTTTGGTTCTGCTCTATTGCTTGTTGGTAATGTGAAATTGCATTAAACTTAATTTCCTTTTTTTAAAATATGCATGCCTGATGCAACCTTTAATTACAGAGTCCCACGGTTTGCAATTGAGACCTAAAAGAAAAAAAAACAGGATTTCATCAACGTGTCTAAAGAATGAAAAAAGAGGCATTTATGTCATGTGAATATCTGAGGAGATAAAATGCACTCATGTGCTGAAACTGTAAGAAAACTCATTCAGGATTAAACAGAAAAAAAACAGTTTTATTTTTTTAAAACAGTAACCCTCGGAGCTCCAGGGTAATGTAAATGTAAATTATGGATTGGCGAACTGTCCATGGGGTACCCCACATTGTGCTCAAAGTTTCCTCCAGGCTTCCTGCGACCCAGTATACAGGATAAGCAGTGTAGAAGATGAATGAATGAATAACAAATATAGATGGATCTGTGGATCTATGCATTTACAAGGAATCAAATCAAAACTATGCTATTTTTAAAATTTGCATTAAAAAATTCCTGATCTTGGTTTTATGTTAAAGCCTTACTTAGAAGGCTTTTATTAAATTGGGGAAACAGTTTAGCTTTATGTACAGCAACTTGTTTGCATACTCTCAAGGTACTGATTAATAAATGCAGTATAATTCAGAGCTAGATATACATGGTTATACAGTCAAGTGCATAAGTATTTAAACAGTGACACATTCGTCTAATTTGATAAAAATCGTGACGTAATTGTAGACTTACAGATTTAATTTAAGGGGTTTAACTAATACATCACATACACACACAATCTTTTACAGTCATTCATTCAAATTGTCCCACAAGTAATAGGAGAACAGTTTGTAGTCTGTTTCTTAGTTATTTCATGACAAATTAAGAAGAGCGTTGAATTTGTGATTGGTGGCTGCTCATGGGAACTCTCGATATGTGGTCCAAAGCGGTTTTGATAGAAGTGATGGCGGTGATCATTAGGGCTGGAAAAACAAAGCAGAACTTTCAGCGCGATGGAGAAACATTAGGAGTGGTCAAATTAACAATCTAGTATATATATATAGTTTGTTTTTTTTTAAAAAAAGCAGGAGGAATTCAGTGGCAGGCTCAGCATCTACAAAAATCCTTGAAGGCCACTGAAGACAATTAAAGTGGATAATTGCAGAATTCTTTCCTTGGTGAAGAAAAACCCCCTTACAACATCTAGCCAAGTCAGGAACACTCTGGAGGACATAGGCGTATCATTGTCAAAGTCTATAACCAAGAGACACCTTCATGAATGTAAATCCAGAGCGTTTAACTCAAAATGCAAACTACTTAGCTACTGTAGTAACACTCAAGAACAGAAAGGACAGAATACAGTAGAGTTTGCTAGAAAACTTGCCCAGTTCTGGAAACAGATTCTTTGGACAGATGAAACCAAAATAGGAAGGGAAGAGTGTGGAGAAGGAAAGGAAGGGCTTGTGATCCAAATCATACCGCATCATCTGTCAAACATGGTGCAGGTATTGTAATGCATGGGTACGTACTGTATGGCTGCCAGTGGAACTGGGTCACTGGTGTTTATTGATGTGAATGTTGATAAAAGTAGTATCCATCTGTGCTTCACAGTACAGATGGATAATGACCCAATACAGTACAAACCACAAAAGCAACACAAGAGCATGAGTTGTAAAGTGTGCATTAAGCAGTTCCAGGTTGCTTCAGAATCCCCTAAATTCCCCTGTCTGTAGAACTTGCTGAAACAGCATCTTGGTTGACACTGCACCAGTGCTCTGGTCAATAGCAGACATGGTTGCATTGCATTGTAGCTTTTTTGGAATGCTCTGATCTATCATTCCAGTCCTTTTCAATTTTGTTTGGTTTAAATAGTATTTTAAGTTTGGACCGTGTCACTTTCACATTCAGGTTATGGGAACCGTGCAATCGATCCCCATTTGCCCGATGATTCTATGCGAAAGCATATCTATCGCAGACGACATCACAGTTTGATGGAAACAAGCCCCAGACCATTAGACCACCAGACCACCTCAGCTTGATGACATGCATGTATGAAAATGACCTTCTAAGACTAATGAGCAAACCAGAGGTATCAATAGCAAAAAAAAAAAACACTATGTGATTAGAAAACCAGACTCAAAAAGGGAAACTGCATGACACCAGAGAGTGTGATTGTAAATTCTTACCCTCTTTCAGCTCTGTAGTATGAAGTCAGACAGTTCTAAACACAATGAAAGGATGTTCAGCATGGTATGTTCATACTACGTTGAGAATAAGAATTCTCAGAAAGGTTTCTCAGTGATCAGATTGCTCGCTTCACGTCTGAAACGCTGGCCTCCCAGGAACTCCTTTAATGGCCCAAACATGAGGAAATGACTTAGAGCAAGGTCAGGTCTGTATGGAAGATGTAGCAAAAACTCCCAACCAGTCATGGTTTGTGATGTGTGTGATTGTGTGTACAGTTGTGTGTACAGTTGATTGTGTGTACAGTTCCCTCTGACAGACGCCTCTCATCTGCAAGTTGGTCACAAGATATTCGTTGATTTTCGAGGATTAGGTGTTCCACTTGCTGAATTTTACAAGAAAAACTGCAGCGGGGTCAGTCACACTCATACAGATTGCAGCTAAGAGTTTTATAAACATACTATGTTTGAAATCTGTCTCACGGCTTCATTCATGAGAAATTTCATCACAAGTCCTGGTTTGAGTCGAACGCCCCTCGTAAATCTATCCCATTGGGGAAAATCTTTTTTGGGAGGCGCTTACTTGATGTGGTGTGTGTTGTCAGGTTGGTATGATAAAATCGCTGTATCGCTCTAACGTTGCATGCTGGGAGGTGCTGCATGACTGCTGGCCCTGAGGGAGGTGGTGTCGGTGTAATTAACTCACATGGCAGGAGAAAAGAGGTCTACCTCACCAGGAAGAAGACTAATGTTACACAGCAAATATACTGCCACCGTCCCAGTCTTTTAGACTGCATGCTGATTTCGCTCTGTGGATCGTGTCCAACAGCTGTAAAACCTAAAAACTGCTGTAAAAGTCGACCTGACAAATTGATGTTATTCGGTGTGTTTGATTTAATACCTATTAAAACTGTTTTAAGAGATTATCATTATAAAAATACTACCGTGAATAATATTCGATGATATTGCCCAATCACACTGATATAACTCTTTCCTTTTTCGCTTTCTTTCCTTGGTTTGTCCTCTATCTCTTTTGCTGTACATATATTTTGAGGTCTTTGGTTTAAAAAAAAAAAAGAAAAACAGATTTATGATTCTAAAACTGCATAACAAGCTGTAGGGTTCACTGAGGTTCAGGGATTCCCTCTGGAAGGTGTCTGCTGCTAATGACTCCGCTAATACATATAATTAGGCTAAGTTTATTGGAGCATATGTGACAAAATTGATACACCTAGATATAAACAGTGCAGCATATAATACTGTAGTTTAAACTGTAAATGACTTTTGACGAGATATTATTGGCAAGAAGAGCTACATTACTAGAAAGAAGTTTATAGTTATTAACTTGTTCATGGTAATGTCTCATGATGCATTAGTCTAATTCTGCTAATTATGTGGATTGATCATAATCAAAATCTTTGTGCTCTGAAAAATGAAGGGCCCCAAGAAGCTTCTTTAGCACAACACCATAATTTATGATTCAATTAAGAACATAATAATTTATGATTCCCAGAAAAGCCATTATGATTCTTCAAGCAATCTTCAGGTCCATGATTCTTTATTATTTATTTTTATAGTCACACTGAATTCAATAATTGGTTTCCACAGCAAAAATCCTTCCAGATAATAGGAACATTTATAGTAGATTAATTTCCATTCCCTGTGACACCAACAAAATGGTTAAAATTTAATTTATCAAAAGATTCTTTGGGCACCAATGAACAAAAAAAGGTTCTCCTATGGTACTGCTGTAAAAAAACTTATTTCACATTAGGAAAAGAAAAAAGCAATTTGTCTCAATCCAGTTGGCTATCAAGTACTAGAAACTTGGATTTCTATTTATCATCCTAAACTTTCCATGAAGAACCCTACAGAAAGCAACCTTTCAGTAAAGAAATTTTTTTTTTATTATCTAGTCCTCCTTTATGCTATGTAGGGTTTCAGGGGCATCTCAGGATGTACCCAGCTATCACAGGGGGGACACACGCCCAATCATACATTACAGGCAGTTTTGAAAAGCCTTTGGAATGTCGTGGGAAACCTGAGTACCTGAAGGGACCACCAACAAGAACTGTCAGGGAACTCTTCTTCAGGTAAGCTCCTATGTAGAACCTTACAACAGAACTGGTAACTATTTAAAGAACCCTTAATAAATGTTTTTTCCTAATAGCAAATAACTTATAACGTATATTATTATTATAAGACTTATAGTAGTATAGTAGACGTATAGTTCTACATAGAATTACATCGCATTAACACAAAACTAAACCAATGCTGAAGCCTTCCAAAATGTGCAATAATCTCCTGGTAACTCTAAATGAACTTCCCCTTTGCAGCAGAGGTAAGTTTTAGTCTTGCTTTCCTGGGATGGTCTTTATGAGAGCCAGTTTCATCATGGTGCTTGATGGGTTCCAGCACCATGACCTTCATGTCTTAAAATAACAACTGACTGTTGTTGTTATTGTTACTTAATTGCCTAACTCCCTGTGTCATTTCATAGAAAAAAAAAAAACATCCAAGTATTGTCCTAGAATATAGAAAATAAAAACCAACAGCCAGCCCATCTGGTTTGATCCCACAGAAAAGTCAATGCAGCACAGGTCACCAAAAAAAGTAAATGTTGGCCAAGATAGAAAGGCACCAAAACACCCAGTGCACCACAGCCCGCTGTGCATGGGGCCCAGCAGGCAAAAGAGACCAAACTCCCTACATCTCAATCCAATCAAACAAGTCAGATTCTTGGAAGCCCCATCTTGCAACCCACAGAGGGCCTACGGAGCCACGCCCCGAGGGGCCAGAGCTACCCCAGTGTCATAAAGTCATAATGTTAATGGTTATAATCTTATGGCTAATCGCTGTAATTAGCTCTTTTGGAACCATAAAAGAACCGTTGTTTTCTAAGCCTGTATGGCTGTAATTAGCATTAGATAAACTACGTGCCAAAGTCATTGCACAAGCTTTGTACAAGCTGAGCAGGAGGTCAACTAGACTTCCATATGGTTTATTAAACTATAAACACTAACACAGTTACTGTAGTAAAACAGCTCCAGGGTTCCCATGGTTCATTATTTTAACCTTGGGTTATTGTCTAGAGCTTTATCATGTTCGCCTCATTTTCCATCTGGTTTTTGTTTGCACTTTCCAAAAAGTAGATTTGCTTCGCTACATCACCCCTATGTGCGTGATGTACTAGTGTCCCATCCAGGGTGTATTTCCACCTCTCCCTCAGTGTTCCTGGCAGAGACTTCAGATCTTTCACAGGATGAAGATGTATAAGATGTAACCTTTCTCTAGCCATAACAGAGAGTCATTGCTAAAAAATGAACACCGTGCCGAGGATTCTATGAAAATCAGATGAAGAAGGAATGACTCAGTGTAATTAGAGCTATATTACTGAGGTGTGACCTTGTATCCGGCCATGTGCTTAATTTGGACAATCTGCGTATGATGCAAATGGAAGTGGAGACCGCGAGCCGAGCATCGTTTGCGAGGCGGATTTCAGCTTATCGGCTAAACCGACTGACGTGCCGTTGGACTGCATGCGCAGAAATAAAGTTAACGCATACTTTAATTTCCGTGTCAAATGCGATTGTAAACTGTTAAGCTATTAGGAGTGTATGAAGAGCATGAGGCTGGAATAGATGGACCATTATTGTCCAGCCTGAAAGTCAGACACGCTTGATGCACAACGCATTGATTCTTGCTTATTGAATCTGTGTTATCTAGTTTTGTGTTTTGACAGCGTGTGTTAGACACTGTGTGTGTGTTAGTGTGTGTGTGTGGATCACCAGAGTGCAAATGAACGCATTGTCAAACACTCCACTTTGCACATTGTTAGCAGTGACAGGATTCCTGTCAGACTGGTGAGTGCTGGGGGTTTAGAATAAAAGCCACCCGGTGTAGCAGCTGGCATGGATTTAGCGTACAAGGTAAAGGATTGAGGAGCAAAGGTAACCTAAGGTTTGCTTTGCTAGGATTAGATCTCTGACTCGGTCAGGATTAAGCTTTAATGCTGTCTTTGAAGTACTGTACATTGTATGAAGGCATAGTGGAAGCATTAGATTTATAGGCACTGTTTCTGGTCTTGGATGTAATGTTTTTAATATTTTTAAAAATATTACCAACATTATCAATTTCCAACACTATAATCATATTTTTGCATATTAAAAAAATCCAAACATTTAGAAAAGACATAAATGAAGTATGAATCAAGTATGTAAAATATGATATAGTACAGTATATAAACATAATATATGATATAATTAATAGTCATTAAACCTTACTTAACTTAAGCTACGTTTTCCTCTTGCTACCTTGCTAACTTTCTTGGGACACATGGTGTTATGTCATCACTAAATCTTGCACCAAAAACCCACAAGAAATTCGTAAACACGCCTCCTGGCTCCGGGACATGCGAGCAACTTAACCGGTGTTATGCTCTAAAATGTCCTTTCCCCCACCACCCCCCACAGATTGGCCCCATTGCGCAATCGGTATATTCGGAACAAAGCCGCGGCGCCTTTTCATTCAAACGCGTTAGTGATCCGGCTGTATCTTAAATGTTACAGATAAATAACTTAAATGTAATAGATACATATAAAACAGGTTAATGGTGATGTGCTTGTTTTTATAGTAACAACTCATTTACGATGATTAACGGTTGCAATTTAACAAATTAAAGGGATATACTGCTCTGGTGAAGCTTTCTATAAAGAGACATTAAACATTTACGAAAAAAAACTTTAGTCTGTGTCAGCACATAAAGTTTCAGTTAGTCTTTCTGCTGTTTCCATCAAGGAGTCTCCACAGCGGACAATCCGATCCGCACACAACTTGGTACAGGTTTTACACCAGATGCCCTTCCTGACGGGACCCTAACATTTTTATCCGGGCTTGGGACTGCATCCAGTGGCTGGGGTTTGGGTATTGGGTGGGAATCGAACCCTTATGGGCTGCACTCTTAAATGTTACTATAAATAGATATAGTATGAAGTGTTGTTCATCAATAAATAAAAAACAACAACAGCGAACTGCTACAAATTAAATAATTAGGGACATACTGTAATATCATTGGAAAATAAATTACTTTGCTAATTATAACTCCCAACACCCTTTTAGCATCACAGCACTCAATTGCTGATTATTTTCCTATAACAGCATGCCATCTCTTTCTTCTCATATTTTAGTTACTAAAACTGTTGTTAATTTAACCCCCCCACCCCCTTTATTAAGGTCTTTATGAAGTCAGTTGGATCTGACTGTTAGCTCCACAGAATGCCGTTATACCGTAAATCTCTAGAACAAACATATTAAGGGGTCAGGGTGACCACATGGCTGTCCACCAGCTAATCCGTTGCGTTTCTATGTCACTAGAACGCCAGAGCAAATGTGTCCAGACTTTACAACTGCTCTAATGACAGGGACTTTTAAAAAATGGGACAGTGTTAATCTAGCATTAAGCAGTATAAGCCAATGATCCACATACTGCCATGAAGGGCAGGCCTGTTTCGTAAAGCAGGATGACATATTAAGAAGAGCTGAACTTTAACAGCATTTTCACAATCAGTCCTGGTGTGCTTAGTTGACCTAAAATATTTCCCTATGTCCCCCATGCCTTAGACACTTCCTTTTTGGAATTTTATAGCAATGTATCTAAACTACTGGGCGTTCAGGTCAAACCCGAATTCGTGATGAAATTTCTCATGAATGAAGGCGTAAAACTGATTGCCATTAACAGAAGACTTCAAGCACGGTACGGTGATGAGACTCTTAGCGGCAGTCAAATATTTCAATGGTGGAAATGTTTTTAAATCCGTGAATGACAATCCCGACTGATGTGGCTCTCATTCTGCGAGTGGAACACCTAATCCTTGGAAATCAACAGATAACTTTTTACCAACTTGTGGAAGAGCACACAAAATCATTTACCAACACTACTTGCACATTATAGGAGCAAGAGCTAAGAGCTCTGACCTTGCTCCAAGCCATTTCCACATGTTTGAGCCAATAAAGGAATTCCTGGTAGGCCAGCGTTTCAAATGTGAAGCAGACAGTCTGATCATGGCTTTCATGATTTTTCAAGCACTAGTGAAACACTGACATTATACAGTATATTATAATAATATTATTTTTATATATAATTATATATAATTATATAGTTTTTACTGTGATGACTGTGTTCTGTTATTCTGCACATTCAAAAGTCAAAGTTTGACTTAAGCGTCCTTTGTACAAGTGCATTTTAAAAAATTCACAATGTTTGACCCCTAACATTAACTAATATCAACTAACCTTTGGTAACAGGCCTTGCATTTTCAGTACCTTGATCTTATTTAATTATGTAATAAGTTTAAACAATGCAATCTTGCTGCAATCTTCTTGCCATATCTAAAAGGCATTGTTTGACTGATGTTGTCTTTGTATTCCTGCTTTAGGAAAATCCGTACCTGTGTAGCGATGAATGTGACGCATCTACTCCGGACCTTGCTCACCCACCACAGCTGATGCAGGACCGCGAGCACAGTGGCCTCATCACCTACTGGCAAACAGTGACATGGAGCCGCTTCCCAGAGCCACTGCTGGCCAACATCACACTGTCCTGGAACAAGAGCCTGGAGGTAACTGACGACATCGAGATCACCTTTGAGTACGGCCGACCCACCCTCATGGTGTTGGAGAAGTCGATGGACAAAGGGCGAACCTGGCATCCATTCCAATTCTATGCAGACGACTGCATGGAAGCATTTGGTATGCCATCCAAGAGGGTGGAGAACCTTTCAGCAACCAATGTAACTCGGGTCATCTGCACAGAGCGGTACTCACGCTGGGTGGGCTCCAAGAATGAAAAGATTGTGCGGTTTGAGGTCCGGGACCGTTTTGCCATTTTCGCTGGGCCTAGGCTATCCAACATGGACAATTTGTACACACGGATGGAGAGCTTGAAAGGTTTGAGAGATTTCTTCACGTTTACTGACTTGAAGCTACGACTGCTGAGGCCTGCGCTTGGAGGGACGTACGTGCAGAGAGACAACCTGCTCAAGTACTTCTACGCCATCTCGAATATTGAGGTTTTTGCCAGGTAAGATCTCATGTAATTTTATGTTCAGCAAATCGTTCATTTAATCTCTTCCCCCAAATTTGGGAATCTTCCAGGTTTCACCCACCAGTCAGTTCTCCCCTATCATATAACAAGGAATGTAGGCTAAAATGTGTTTCTTAGGAGATACATGAAGCTGTCCAGCTGCACACTTTTTAGTACACTTGCAAAGTAGTGCTTAAACAGTTAAGAGCTGGTCTACGGTACTGTGCAAAAGTCTTGAGCCACCCCCATGTCTTTATATTTTACTTCTAAAGAGCCAGACTTCTTGTATTTTTAATGTAGTCTTGAAAAATAGTTGTCCAGGCTTCCTGAAGGACTTTTGGCTCTTATTTTTGGATTTTTAGCAAGTTTTTGTCTATCATTTTATCATTTGTTAAGTCACAAGAATCATTTAGGAATAAAAGCCATCTAACTTAAGGCATGAACCAGTGAGAAACCGATGATAAGGCCGGTGATTAGTAGACTGGTGATGCTGAATGCTGAGTGGTTAGAACAGACGAGAGGGGAAATGAGGCTGCTGCTGAGATTTTTATATTGTGTATCTTTAGGCATTGTGTGGCAATAAAACAATGTTCCAATTTTTTTTTTTACTTGATCTACATCATTAATTTTAGTTCAGTAGGAAGGAATGAGAGGCAGCTCAAGACTTTTTTTTACAGTACTTTATTCCTTTAATATTCTGTCTCTAGACATTGATTAAGACTTCCCATATTTTACTACTTTTTAATCAAGTTAACTCAGGTCTCAAGAGTCCCCCAAAGTGTGTCTAATAATGTTCCAGCTAAATTACCCCTCAGCATCTTTTCATACCCCAAACTCCTCTCCTCTTCCAAACAATGAGCTACTGCCAAGCCACACAGCACCAGAGAACAGCAGAGCTGAGCAACAAGCCAGGGGAGGGGCTTCTTATATGAGGTCACAATAGAGGGGGAATCTAAAATCTATATAACGGAACTATAACGGGACAAAAAGCAAGGAATGTTTTTGCTTTGTTTTTGGGGACCTATTTTTTAATAATGATTTTTTTTTTCATAATAGATTCCCTTTAAATTATGTTCTCGAAAGGAAACCACTCCTACCACAGTCGAACGTGCTTTGTCCACGATATATCTGTTAGAGAACATATACATGATAAAAATATTCGGGACGAGGGCATCGATGCACGGCGCACACCTCCGGTAATACAAGCCTTCAATCAATAGTTATTCTAGTATGTCAAACAGGAAATTGTTTTAACGGCGACAGCGAGAGAGCTGGCTTAAAGCAGACAAATGGACCTGGCTGAAGCCTGACTGATGCTGCCTCAATTTCATAATGACCAAGTCAGGCATTGAAAATCCTAAGCTAATACGCCGCTGGAAAATTGTTCTTGGATATTTTATTCATCCCGCAATATCGGGAAGCGTTTTAGCAGCGCTGAATAATGAAAACGTCTCGGCTTCCCTGATGGGCTGGACGGTGAGCACTGCTCTAAATAGACTGCATGGAGTAGGGGGGTGGGAATGGGGATGCGGGGGGGGCGGGGTGCACGGGGATGTTTCTGACACAGCTCTTGAATCAGCAGGCCCTTGCCATACTTATACTGTCATGCCTCATTTCAGCTTGTCATCGAGGGTGTAATCATAATCGCTGGTAATTACGTTAAATGGGGTGTAACAACAAAGGCTAAGCGTCCCTAATTGAGTAAGATGTAGTGCTACTTGTTAAAAGGGATTCAGGCTTCCTGGTAATTTTTTACCGCTGTGGTTTGTATTGTGATTCCAATATTAGATTATGTGCTCCCTGATAAGAAAGCATGTCTAGTTATTCAGATCACTAGCCTCGGTAGAGTGCTTCTATAAATATACAGTATATATAAAAAAAACAAAAGAGGCTGGATTCTGTGTTGTTGGGGTTTTTTTTGCTGCTTTTGATGGCATTTATGAGCTGCCTCTTTCAGAAGTGAAGCGTAACTTTCACAAAGCATCATGCAGTACAGTGCCGCATATGTCAAGCGGCATAACGAGGCGCTGTCACTCTGTGCGCGCGCGCGTGTGTGTGTGTGTGGGGAGCTCAGTCTTCACATCTCCATTTTTGCTTCAGTATTGCAGGAGAGAGTCGACTTGTTTTTCACGCTGCCGCACCGCAGCCTGACATGTGATCCAGGCATGAGAGACTCGGTTCACAAACAGGAATCCCACTGGATCAGGCCCGATTCGGAGACGCTGGAATAGCACGGCTAGCTCTTCCTCGAGCAGGCAAATATCCCAGAGATGTTGTGTGAATCTGATTAAAGCTGCTACGTGAGAAAATTAATTAGGGAGGCATTATTCCCATGGATTCTGTCGATTTATGCGAAGACTTCAGCTCATTAGCTAGCTGCTTTACCATGGGAGGATCTCCACATCTCGATGTCTCATTTTCCACACGTCGTCCCTCGTCTCCGTTTCTCCCTCTGTTTTTCATTCCGCTACTGCATGAACCCCGGCTCGAGCTTTGCGGTGCAGCTGTAGTCTGTCTAATACTAGACATCAGAATCCGCAGTGGGAATATGCTGCCGATGTTGGGAGGAGTGCGCAGCAGCCAGTAGTGCTATCTTGTCAATATGCTGAGAACTCAAAAGGCCACTCTGGAAGAGTGAGGTCGAGTGGGGAAGAGGTCGAATGGAAGCCGTCGGGGTATGGGTTCAGCCGGATTTGCGCTTGAGCTGGCTGGAAAACAGAGGTCAGGTGGAAATGTTGGGGAGGGTTGCTGGGAATTGGGTTGGAACGTTACTGGTATGTGGGTAGAATCTTTTAAGATAAAAGGTGACTCAGCTTCCATGCATAAAACTTCTTGCATTTTTACAATGGTGGAGTAAAATGTTATAGGAAAACTTCCTGTTCTCTGGTGTGTGCAGTTTTTGTATCCAAAAAGGGAAAAAAAAACCTTTGTGCAGTTGAAGACATTTCTTTAATTTCCTTCTAACAGCTTTCGTTCCTACGTTCAATTGATCCCCATTGACATACAAAACCAAAACCAAAAAATAATCCTGCCAAATGTCACCACTCACCTCCAGGGTTGGTGGTTCGTATCTTGCCTCTGGTCTTTGCACGTTCTCCCTGTGCTTGCTGGGCTTCCTCAGGGTACTCCGGTTTCCTCCACTCCAAAGACATACATCATGGTTTCCAAACTGCCCGTAGCCTACAAATGTAAGTGTGTGTGTGTCTAAGTGTGTGTGAGAAAGAGAAACTGCGTGTTCGTGCCCTCCAACGGGTTGGCACCCCATCCAGGATTACCCTGCCTTGTGTCCCAAGTTCTCTGGGATCAGCTCCAGGTCCCTAGCAACACTACACAGGATAAGCGGTACAGATGAAGGATGGATGGATGCCACCCCTTATAAAATGTGTATAAATGTACAGCTTGCAGAGGATTAACAGAGCTCATTAGTGCTTCAGGGGAAGATAACTCTGGCAATCTAATACAATAATCTAGGCAATACGGCTAGTACGAAGCCTAGCATGCAACATGTAAACCATTTTTCCACACTGATTAGTGCATTATTGGCAGCAAGGTGGAATAGTGGTTAGCACTGTGGCCTTGCACATCCACACCTCTGTGTCTGTGTGTATGGAGTTCTCTGTATGCTTAGTGGGTTTCTCAGAGGTACTCCGGTTTCCTCCCACAGTCCGAAGACATGCAGATTACACCCCCTTGTGCTAATCTGCGAGTATCCTGGGATAGGCTCCAGGCGTTATTATTTTCCAGACAGCACCAAGTTAGAAGTGCCAGCATTAGCATGTTAATTTTCCCTACAGTGCCTTCCACAATTATTGGCACCCCTTGTAATGATCAGTAAAAGCAGTTAGGAAAAATCTTTTGGTGAAGTAGCTTCAGATAGCTTTAGAGAAAAACAAATCAAGAAACAACAAAGAACAAGAACATGTGCCATAATTATTGGCACCCCTGCATTTAATTCAAACCCCTTAAGACACTTGCTTACTTTGACTTTTATGCTTGACTTTTCGTATATGTCAGGAAGAACAAAAGTTATTATTCCTTTATACAGAATATGGGAATGACATTGCATAAATGTAGAAGTCTCAAAATCAGCATATTATTATAAATATTTTATTTTTTTTGGTCATAGAAAACAACAATAAAAACACGTGATCATGTGTTT
>JAOTRS010000031.1:10055013-10074060 GCA_028565755.1 Dinotopterus cunningtoni
ATATATTTATATTCATAAAAAAAACCCAGCAACAAATTATTTCCAAAGTGCTCTGAGCTTTAAGGGCTCCACAACACTCAGTCTTCTCCTGTAACATCTGAGACCTTTCATCTTTACAGAATCTCTCCAGATCATCCCGGGTTCTTGGCATTATGGGGTGCCAATACTTATAGAAGGCAGTGTATGTACTGTATGTGCAGGCCTTTGGGACAACCTGTATAGTGACATAAGGAGATTATGTGAATGTAGGGTTGGACTGGCGTTATGGTTGTACATTATGTCCTTATGTACATACAAGGAAACTTTGTTGAAATGATCTACATGCTACTAAAGTACAAAAACACGACTCAGATGCATTTAGTGCCAGGGGAGGAAAAAAAAAAAACGCAGGTTGGAAATTTCAGATGATTTGCTGCAAACACTTTTGGACTATAAATAGCTGAAACAGAGCTGTTGTCAGTTAAGCACTGATCCTATATCAGGGGTCTGATGTAGACAGCAGCCGGGCAGTCTGCGTTAAGACAGATGAATCAGCTGGAAGCGTCCGTTCTGTCTGAGAACTGGACAGAACCATTATCCTCTCCGACCCCCTCAGTCACTTCCTCCTTCAGAATGATTTTAGAAATGTCAGACTGTCAGCACAGCAGCCTGCAGATCAGGAGTCAGTCTGAGGCTTCTGATGGAAGCCGCACCGCCGTGCCTGTCTTTGGGTTGGCTTTTAATTTGCCCTGTTTGTGCGGAAGCAATTGCGTGTGCCTGTGCGTGTGTGTGTGCGTGTGATGAGCTTCTGGCAGAGGAGGCAGCGCTGAGATTGGTATGTGTTGGTAAATATGTTCATGAACAAAGTGACAGAAAAGGCCGTTCTTTGTAAACTTTTAAACGTCCCAGTGTGGGTGTTGGAGAAACTTCTTTTTTAAAGAACACCGAGGCAGCGTAGACCACGCGTAAACCTGCCTGCGCTAAATTCGTTCAACTCTTGCAACGTGGGCTGGTTATTGATTTGCTCTAATTCTACTGTATGTGCGTGTGTGTATGTGTGTGTGTGTGTGTGTGTGTGTGTGTGTGTGTGTGTTTGGAGATTCATTTCCCTCAAACCTCAGCTGCTATATGGGGGAATTTCCTTTGTCTTTTCTAGCACGAAACTACATTATTATTATTATTGTACTGAAATAAAGGATTTTTTTTCTCCACTAATCGGTGCCATGATGCAACAAGCTCTGTCTCCCCGTCTCTCTCGCTCCCTCCCTCTCTTTCACATTAACCTCGTTCCCATCTGTCTCTTGCTCTGCTCTCTGGCAAGACAGACCAATGCGAGATACTTAACAGCAGACGCTAAGCTCTCGCAGTAGCGGTAAGTGGATTAGCCGATGACTGAGTGAGCGCTGAGAAGAACCCAGTGCGGATGAGTGGCGGAAAAAGCCGTTCCGCTGCAACGCTCCACGATTCGGAATCTTCGAATGAGGAGGAGGAACCGTTAGCTCCGATCGGTCCATTCTGCTAAAACAGCAGGTTGTTTAAAAAGGCACAGCAGATCCTAGATTTAGAACACTTACTTTAAGGGAGGTTGGTAGGTGTATTCTTTGGGTTGGCGTTCTTAAAATATCTCAGGCACAATCCAGCATTCGAGCTAAGAACAACCTAAAATCAATAGAGGAACTCTTTGATGCAAGATTTGTGTCTCAAAACATGTTTCACATTGTGAAATATTTATGCTGTGTTCTATGTAGTATTATGGAAATACAGACTTTTCTCATTCACGCATTGGTGGATCATTGGTAGGTTTTTTGCCTGCCATGTGATACTTACAGGAGACTTCAAGCACAGTACGGTGATGAGACTTATTTAAATGGTGCAAACCTTTTTTAAAAAGGCAGTACATGCAAGGATAAAAATCCCATGAGCACACTGCAGTCGTTCTCGGGAACATTTAATGAGTGGAACGCCTGATCTTTGAAAATTGATGGATAAATTGTTGGCAACTTGTGGAAAAGACGCATCCATGTCACGCCATGGCCTTCCACTTTGCTGGTGCAAAAAGACGTATTGTCTTTAAGTGAAGTGTTCTCATACTTTACCATATTGCACATCCCGAATTGATAAGTGTGTCACATGTCATTACGGGTGAATCCAGGGGCTGTTGCTGCTCCGTTCTTTCCTCATGGGTATCGTGGTGATGTACAGAGCAGGCATGCGTGAAGGAGACCAGGCACACGTGCACACAGCTAAGTTAGCAGATCAGAAATCCTCCTCCCCCTCAGACTCTCTCCCGGGCCTCTGACAATCTGAAAGCGCGGGGGCTCCATCATCAGCCTGTCCTCCGAGAACTGTTGCTCCAACACCTAAAGTTTTCATCCAAAAAGCGACAGAACGGATAATCAGAAGCTTCTATTTTCAATCCTTAGAGTGCGGTGCAGTAAAAGAGTATTGGATTTAATTAATTAGTTGGCTCATCACTTGTTTTTTTAAGCATTTTGGAGTTGGATCAAGTGCAATGGACAAATACAAAAGCAATCCTTAAACAAGTGCTGGAATTTAAATGCATTCTTTAGTATGCAAGGATTTTTATCTGCAGTAATAAATCCAGGATTTATCCTGGTCAGGTTGGTGAGGATCCAGAATCTATCCTGGCGATACTGGTCTTCAGGTGGGAATAGACCCTGGATGAGATACCAGTCAATTGCACAACCTTAATTATAATTAGGGGCCATTATGAGCCGTCAATCAATTCTGAACGCACCAAATATAATATCTACATAACATTCCGTCAAGCTGAAGAACTACAGTACTGTATAGCACAGCTTTCGAGCTATCACAGTGATGTCATTACATTGACGTTGATTTTGCGCCAGGGAACAAATCAGATATTCTGCCAATCCCAGTGCTCAGTATACAGGATAATTAACTGATGCTACCCATTAGTGTGTCATACAATCTTGTATCTAAAAAGCTAGACATGCCATTGATACAAAGCACCCAATGTAGAAAATCACTCATTTTAAATCAGGATCAGTGGATCTAGAGTCTGTAATGGGAACAATGGGAACGTCTTGGGAATACAGTTTATCACAGAGCACTACGGACACACCAAATGGGGAGAATATATGAAACTTCACATAAACATTAACCAAAGCTCAGGATGAAACCAAAGACCCTGGAACTGTTCAATTCCATCAGGTCTGGCCATAAAAGCGGTCCAAAAACTGCTTTCAAAAGTATGCTATTTATCTCTTATCCCACAAATAATTGATTTTTTTCCTGTTTTTTTTAAGTGCTTGCCACTCTTTTTTTTTTTGCCTTTTTAGTGTTCTTTAAGCAAGACTCATGTTCTGAACATGTTTGTTTTTGGAGCCTTTCATTGAAGCAACATTGGTTACAAAGGCTAACCGGCTACAAAAGTAGCACAGACGGAGATGGAGATTCTGCGCTAGGGCAGAGAAATCAATCGTCCATGCTTAGCATCTCTCCGAGTACAAAGAACCACTCGTTTTATTTAAAATATTGAATTAACCGACTGATTTTGGGCACGACTGTCAGAGGTGACCTATTTACATCTTTAGCCAAGCAGTGTGCTGAAACGTTGCCGGGGATACAAATTTGCTACCTTTACATGAGCATCTGTGATTTATTTATTTATTTATTGTAAGACTTATGTGTAAATTTATTTCTTCTTTTGTTTTTTTTTTTGTTTTTTTGCCTTTGTTTGCAGTTGCTTGTGCATGATGTAATACTTGGCCTAGTTTAAGGAGGAGCTTGGTACTGTTGGTACAGTAGTAAGGTGATGAGAAGAAAGGGGAATGTATTATGGATGGAAGGGTCGAGGGCTGAATAGCACTTAACGTAACCTCTGGGGAATGGTGCGAATGTGCTGTTAAAAAGCCCTGCTCTAACAGAGCTGACCATCAAACGCGAGTCCTTGGCCTCGGTTACTCTTCCGCTAAGGTTACATAGCAGACAGCTTTCGATGAGGCATTGGCGAGAGGGCTCTCAACACGTTCATTACGCTGGCGTATGATGAGATACATAATTCAATAATGTCGAGGAAGTGTGGAGACAAGTGTTCTTGGTTATTGCAAGTGTAGGAGTTGCTGGGGGTCTCTGGAACAGCCCCAGCTGTTCTTTTGGTTGTTCATACACAGCTGTGCCATCCCCCCACACCCCAAATCCACAACACAATGATGCATTCAAGACTTTACTTTAAAAAAACTTATAACTTAAGATATCCATAGACATATCATCTTTATTATAGCGAAATGGCGCTAGGAGCAATAAAGCAGCTGGGGATTCTTTCATCTCCTGTTCCCTTTTTTATTTCGTCCATCTTGCTTTGTCTCCACCATAAAAGATTTTATTTTTTTTGTACAACTTGTTGCCTGTGGCCTATCACCCCCTGGACTGGGCGCCAACCCATCGCAGGGCACAAGCACACACATCCATCATCAACTCAGGCAATTTTCAAATGCCATTCAGCTTTGGACTGTGGCACACCCACGGAGCATGGAGAAAACATGCATCCTTCATGCACAGGAACCCTGAAGGTGAGATTCAAACCCCCGACTCTGGACGTGCAAAGCAGCAGGGCTAACAGTGCCGCCATTGTATTTGCTCCTTAAAAATCCTAACGAAATAATAAAAATAAAAGGCATTTCACCATGTTGCTATCTATCGAAATTAAATGCTTTTATTTTATTCCATTCGTTTATATAACTGTTTCTAAGGAGCAGTGCTGTTATAAGAAAATAATGGAAGATGGGGTGGTATGCTGTTGTAATCTTTTTTCCAGGGACAGCACGTCCAGAAGTGCTAACGTGTTTAATGATGACGTATTATGCTTTAATTCATTTATAATTATTGTGTTACATCCAACGGCGGCATGGTGGCCTAGTGGTTAGCACTGTGGCCTTGTACCTCCAGCGTTGAGCGATCGAATCTCACATTAGTGTCTGTCTTTGGAGCTTGCATGTTCTATCCATGCTTGGCAAATTGCCCATAGTGTGTAAATGATTGCCCGGGTTGTATGTGCCTCTGCGCTGCAATGGATTGGTACCCCATCCAGGGTGTACATCAACTAGTGCCCTGGGATAGGCTCTAGGTCTCCCATGACCCCGTATAGGATAAGCAGTATAGAGAGTGAGTGAGTGACTGAGTGAGTGTTACATCCATGAAACTTGTTATTTTACTGTCATGACTTACTTTGTAGGCGGCACAGTGGTGTAGTGGTTAGCACTGTCGCCTTGTACCTCCAGGGTCCGGGCTCGATCCTCCAAGTCCCCGCGACCCTGAATACAGGATAAAGTGGTATAGAAGATAAGTGAGTTAGTGATTTACTTTGTAGCAGCTTACTCATTGGCCTGTTTTTTTTTTTTTTGTTGAAGTTAATATGACAAAAAACATGATCGGGCCCAAGCACCTGTGGCATTGCCATCCGGGGACACCAAACAACCTCTTGAAATCATATTGGCCCGGTTTGGTGGTGATCGTATAAATACCCTAGGAGGAGTATATTAAATTCCATTGGGTATGCTTTGCAAACAACCCAAAATAACTGACTTCCTGTTGAGTAGAGTGCTTGACATGCATAGCATAAGTTGTTCAGCTCAATGAGATCTAAATTTCACAGGTATACGTGCAAGTGTGTATGTGCTATGCAGCAAAATCTCGTGTGAAGGCACTGTGCCACGCCCACGGCCCAGCCGCTCTGGGTCCTAATGGCAGCAGATTCCAGCTGTATGCTGATTTTCATTAGGGCTTAACCACTATGGCATCAGCCCTATAACATCATCGTGTGTAAAGCACTCTCTTGTTCTTCTAAAGATTGTTTCCCCCCAGCATCTTAACATGCTCACAAAGTCATGAAAGCCCTGGATGCTAGTAAAAAAATCCTTAGAAGAACACTATGATGTTATAGGGCTGATGTCATAGTGCTTGGGTTCTAAAAAAAAGGAACAAAGGAACCAAAAAGTGCAAAGCCCTCTGTCAAGAAAACTGTCTTGTGCTGGAAAAGTTATAGCATTATTTGACTATTTGTTTCTTCCTTTCTTCCTTCTTAGATTTAGATTTTATACTTGAGGGTAGGAAAGTTTTTCATACAATTATTAACCTTTTGCAAACACACAATCGCAATTACAGAATTGTAAAATTTTAAAATTAAAATAAAAAACATGTACAATGTTCCACAAACAAAGTAGTGCCTTTGATCAGGGGTTAGAGAGGGATTTGGGATTCAGCCTTGTGCTAGAACAAAACAATACTAATGGTTTAGTGGCAATTCTGAGGGGCTAGGTTATTCTGAACAACTTAGAAGCAATAACAAAGGAGACAAATTGTTTTTTAAGATGACATATTATCAGCCTGGTTTTGTATGTGGGTTTTTTCTTATTAGCATTAGCATCCGGTACGAAACACCTCTTTGGTTGTCTAGAAGTGTGCAGGACCACGGCTTATGAAAACAATAAATAAATAAATCATTAATAGTTAGGATGCTAATGTTGCCAGATACAGTAAGTGTTGGACTCACTATTTTTTGCATCATGCATTGCCACACTAGAAATAAGCCCAGCATAAATGAGAGAATTAAAGTGTGCTTGCTTAACAACAGCCAAAACTATCTAAACTAAACCAATCTTTTGGATCTATGACTGCAGTTTTCTTTCATGTTATACTTCCTTAGTCTTTGAAAATGTGCAGTGAACTACACTCACAGATGAAAGTTGGACCAGATCTCTTGTGAGATTCAGGATGGTTTTATTTCCAGCTTTTTTTTTTTTACTCTCAGATATCCCCAGCTATTTCTATTTCCTGAGAATAAAGTGTAATAGACTAATGATGTCCTCGTCATTAGTCTAACAGGATTAACCCATGCTATTAACCCAAAACCCTGCTATCACCCCAAGTCATTAATGAGAATCTGATGTCCTTGTAAAACTCTGCTGCCTATCTAGCCTCTGAACTCAGATAATGCAATTAGCACTTGAGGGAGTCATAATTGCGAGCACATTGATACCGTGGAGTCTCCACATCTTAAGAGTGATGAAATTAGAGAAGCCTATTCTCCATTAAGTTATGATTCAGCACCTAGCTGGAATCCGATCTGAATTTTACAGCTTCAGATAGCACGCGGCGCAAAGCTTTCGGACGCTTCCAAGGGTGCAATCCAATCGCGTAGACGATATCATAAACCCTCCTTAATCGCGCGACGTCTCTTGTTCTGCACCGCTTGACATTGTGTGAATTTGAGCCGCCGCTGCCTCTCGAAAAACAGTCAGTAATGATGTAACGGTCATTATAAAAGAAGATGAGACCGTCGTCTGACCGGCGCAGTACTGTGATTAAAAAAGAAAAGACAGAAAAAAAAAACACAGAAAGGACAAAGCACAGTGTACATTAATAGCACGTTGCATGTAATTTAAACCTGCTTTCTATACTGCACTTTGGTTACAGTTTGTAAGAATGATATCGGTTTTAATTAGGTTCAATCCATGTGAGTAAGAGAGAAAAAAAAAGGGCTTCTTTCAGGCACGTGCAACGACGAAAAAGGGGAAAACAGCCTGAAGGGCTTTGCTGTGATTTGCGCCAACGTTTTCAAAAGGTTATCAAGCAGACAGGAATGACAAGTAGGAGGAAACGCAGGAATAACTCAGAACTGTCCTCCCACATCTTTCTCTGAGCAAGGGGATCTTTGAAATTTGATTAAGAGGCGTTTGCTTCCCTGAAAGCCGGCACCGCAGGGGTAAATATCTCCGCTGCCCGGATCTACGCCCCGGGGGCTGGAATAAAAGTGGGTGTCCTGGGAAGGCAAACAGAATTTTTCATCAGAACGCCGTCCCTCATCAAACTTTCATCTGCCCATTCTTTATGGTGTACTATTTCCTGCACAAACGCCACCTCGGTAGGAGATTCCTGCTTAGCCGATTCGTGCCCATCCTCCTGCACAAAAGCATATGGTGCATTAAATGCCGCCGCGCTCTGCCCACTCTCAATACCAGGCTAAACACCACGACTGAGACGCGCAGGCTGGATGCATCAGACTGAGGGGGCTTTGCGTGGCTCTGTTACCCTGCTCCATGCTCGGGAGGTGTGAATCACACAAACGGGCCAGGGACATTTTAAATAGGACGAAAGAATAAAAAGGATGCTAACATTTACTTAACCTCCTGAGACCTGGAATCTGCTGTTGTGAACGTTACAACTTCTCCTCATGGTTTCTTTATATTCGTTCCTGATAAGGATGAATTGATGTCTTCAAACAGGAAGAATAATAACTAATGTTTGTTATGTGAGGATCATATAAGGATTTATAGACAGTGGGGAAAAAAATCATTCACGTCCTCACATGAGGGTCTAAAGAGATTAAAGTTACTTATACTTTAAATAAATATGAGGAGGTCATCTACATATGAAAGGATACATAATGAAGGGCTTTATATATGCTAGTACTGGATTGGTCCTATTTTTGCATTCAGAACTGGGAACATTCCTTGGAGATTGTGGTCCATATTGACATGACAACATCGCAGATTTGTTGTAGATTTGTCGGCTGCGCATCCATGATGCGAATCTCCCGTTACACCCCATCCCAAAAGAAATCTACTGGATTAAGATCTGGGAGCTGGGACTGTGGAGGTCATTTGAGTTCAGTGAACTCATTGTCATGCTCAAGAAACCAGTATGAGATGATTTTAGCTTTGTGACTTGTTGCGTTTTCCTCTGGTCATAAAGGACATGGACATGGTCAGACACAGTACTCGGGTATCCTGAGTGCTCGGTTGGTACTAAGGGGCCCAAATTGTGCCAAGAAAATCTCCTCCACTCCAATACACCACCAGCAGTCTGGACTGGTAGTACAAGGCAGGATGGATCCATGCTTACATGTCGTTTGGTTGTGTAGTACCAACCGAATGCTGCAGCAGACATCAAGACTCGTCATACCAGGCAACGTTTTTTTTCCAAATTTCCATCGTGGTGATCCCATGCAAATTGAAGTCTCAGTTTTCTCTTCTTAGCTGACAGGAGTGAAAGGAAGTTTTATAGATAGTGATAATATCAAGACAAATATACAGACTAGTGACAAATTAAAGGATAAACAGCTAAAGGGAACAAATTAAATAACATCATTAAGCATCATTAATTATCTCCTGCTGTTATACTGTGTCTTGTGTAGGTGTGGGTGTACGTGTGCGTGTATACGTGTGTGTGTGTGTGTATGAGTGTGCAAAGGCTTGTTTTTCTGTCTTGGTGGGGAACAAGTGTCTCCACAAAGATTGGATTTTTTTTTTATTATTGTTTCCTTTTTACCTTTTCCAAAAATTGGTTTAAATATATGAACGGTGAGTCAAACGTTTAACTTAATAGCGGGATGTCAATTAAAAATGGATCGAAATTTTCTACTTGGTAATTCTTCCACTGAATGAAAATGGAATGGAAATCATGTTCACCTTTGTGATTCCTACTCATAATGAACCCTGCTGAACTCACCCTCATGTAACTATAGAGTGGAGGCCAAAAGTCTGGATTCATAGGCAGTAAACAAATAAATTATTTATTTTGTAATTATATTATATAAATAATTATATAAATTCTTTTAATAATAAGGCAGCATGGTGGCTTAGAGGTTAGCACTGTCACATTGCACCTCCTGGGTCTGGGTTCGATTCCCGGCCGGGTTCGATTCCCGCCTCTGTGTGCATGGAGATTGCATGTTCTCCCTGTGTTTGGTGGGTTTCCTCTGGGTATTCCAGTTTCCTACCACACTCCAAACACATGCAGATTAGGCCAACTGGTGGTCCCAAATTGTCTGTACTACTGTATATGTGTGTGTCCTGCGATGTCCTGATGTTACATGCAGAGATTTCATTCTTTAGTGCACCAGCTGTTCTGGGCTGATTCCTGACTTCAGATAACACGAAAGCAAAGGCGAGTCTTTCGGATTAGAATTAGTTTGGTTCTGTTTGGATCGATCTGCTACATTGTTATTGTTCTGTTCTAAAGCTATCTTGGGCTTGAAATAAAAAGATAAGGTCAAATTTAATCAAATACATTAAATATATACTGTGTGTGTGTATGTGTGTGTGTGTGTGTGTTTAGGAAGAATAAGGTCTAGGTCTAGGTCTTTTAATTAGCTGTATTAATAATTATTCTCACAACGAGACATGTTTGTGTGTAGAGTGTGCGTGAGGTGGATATGTAGAGAATAGTGTCCTGCAGGTCCCTGCTGAAGACAGTAGCGCAGCAGGTGATAGAGACACGTTCAGGCAATAATTGGCAGAACCCCACTGTGATGCTTCAATAGGGGGCTGAAATGAATTATGGAGGGCCTTTATTCCATCGCCTTTTCACGCTCCACTAAATACAGCTCATGTGCAGGGGAAAATTAAGAGCCCACTTCTTTCTTTCTTTCTTTCTTTCTTTCTTGTACTTCGTTTTTTAACACTTTTTCCTAACCATTCACTCTTGTGTCTCTGGTGGTCCTGTAAAATATAAGATTCTCTTTAGTTGTGGCTCAGGCGGTTGAGGCTCTGGGTTGCTGATCAGAGGGTCGAGGGTTAGAGCCCAACCACCACCGAGTTGCCACTTTTCAGATCCTAACCCTACTGTATCTCTACACAAAATCATTCAACAGCTGCCGATCCCAAAGCCTTAATGAGAAACAAGGATGGCGGAGCAACCCAGCCCCATAAAAACCACCAGTGCTGTAGAAAGGATAGACCTCGTCTACGGCATGGGAGGGAAAAAAATCCTTGTAACGAGAAGATGAACTGATTAGATTCTGAAACGGATCCAAACAGGGTCAAAGTCACAGCAGGTCAAATGTCAACTCAAGACCCAGTTCTTGGCAAGCTATGTTCGCCACCAGTCCATCTGTGTGTCTGGCCTCGCGACCGTCTCACACCGAAGGCATTGGCATTGAGATTTATTTCTTTAAAAAAAACTTCTTACTCCCTTCTTTTCTTTCTTTCCGTCTTCCCCTTTCTGCTAACTCTTTCTCTATGACCACCACTGAGCCGCTAATGCTCCGTATGTGAAGTCGCAGCAGGTGATGCTTTACATTTACTTTTTTGCCCTGCGATTGCTGTAGAAATCTGCCCCATTCATGCATCCTGTCTGAATAATTTACCACGGCCGCCGGTGCCAAAGCTTTCAAGGTTCCAAGCAACTCCAAGGGAAACGTTGTGCAGCCTCGGTGCGAGGAAAGGCCTCTCGTTTCATAGCGACTGCCCACTTTCTCTCCCTCTCACACTGTCTCGCTCTCTATCACACGTCTAAAACAAACCTTTCAACTTTTCAGATACTGCTCTAGAAGGTAAAGGGGAAAGGCTACTAAGGCACAGTCTCTTGTGTGCATCCCTGTTAGCATTGTGTGAGAAGCTCTTTTTTTTTTACCTTCATGTGTGCAGCAGGGGAAAAAAAATTTAGCACCGAACTCCTTGTGAGTGCCTTTTCACGGACTGCTTGAACATTCAGGGGATGTTTTTTTTTTTTTTTTTGCAGCTGCCCTTCAAAATGCCAGGATAATGGACAAGTATGAAAAAAAGTGGCTCTTTAGTAAGAGTAGGTCTTTCGGAGAAGCACCGCTGGAGAACAGGCATCATTAGCCTTGTACAGAGCTCACACAGCTCAAGCCATGGATTAAGACTAGGGGAAAAATAGAATTCGAAGCCAATTATACTTCTTGGTTTGAGTAATACCCCGGGCACTGCTGTTCCTTACAAATCAATATTCTCTTCCCTAGCACATGTAAACTCAATAAAATCCTATTGTCAGGGAGCTGTCATGTTCAATTTGCTCCGTGTAGTCTGAAGACACACTTAGTCGCACCGTATTTCACATGCAAAAGTAGTACCATGACACCAGGAACTTCCTGCTCGTTAACAAGACACGCTGATATCAATCTCTCGTACAGTCAACTGGCACTGATTTAAAATCCCCAGGCATTATAAGCACTAATGGATGTGGAATCTCAGCCTGTTTCTCTCCTTGGTCCTTTAAAGCCGCAGCCATTTGGAAGTAATAAGTAAGACGTGCGGCGGTAATCATGACGGATCTCGGTGTGACTCTTGGGGTGACTCTTGGGGCACCATTTGTTCTTGTCTTTCTACTTCTGCACGTTTTGCTATGCGTAAGTGCCTTATGATCAGCCTGGTAGCATTCCTGTTCAAATGAGAATAAATGGCACATTGGGACAGCGAAGACTCACAAAGGCAGAGGAACAGGGGGCCAATAAATATGGGTCCCATTAGCAGCTGTCCCCAGGTGCTTCGCAGGATCCCAGTGTTTATGCGCTGGCCTTTTATCTGCTTTTCCACATTCATTTATTCGCTTGGGTTGTTTATTTCTCTGGATGCTGTGTTCGGTTCACCTGCACTCGTCCCTGTCTTTTACGTCTTAAAAGGAGTCCAGGAGCAATAAAAGCTTAAAGGAACGCACTTTCTGTTGCATTGTTTGCAGAGACCCCAGCTGTGCCGTATTTAAATACTGCAGCTAATACATACACACCCACACACTCCTACAGTGGAACCTTGGATTACGAGCATAATTCATTCCGGAAGCAGGCTCGTATTCCAAAACAATCGTAAACCAAAGTGATTTTCCCCCTAAGATATAATAACTCAAATTATTCGTTCCACAGCACACAAATCCCGACAGATAAGCGTTTATGCGTGCAGGCGCTGTGTGTGTATGTGTGTGTATGTGTGTT
Organism: Dinotopterus cunningtoni; assembly: GCA_028565755.1. Taxonomy (NCBI): domain Eukaryota; kingdom Metazoa; phylum Chordata; class Actinopteri; order Siluriformes; family Clariidae; genus Dinotopterus; species Dinotopterus cunningtoni. The sequence goes on from JAOTRS010000031.1 coordinate 10,067,705, forward strand.
TGTGTATGTGTGTGAAGTAAGAGGAGGGATCAGCCTCCCCCTTTTCATCTTACACAGTAAACCTTTCTCCTCTCTCATTTGAATTTCACACAAACACACACACACACACGCACACACACATTAACGGAAAGACTGTTTTGTCGGAAAAAATTTGCAAGGAACATTGCTAATGACACTCACGTGAGCGCATACTAACGGAATCACTGCTGTAAAGTAAAACAAACAAACAAGTGAACCTGCACTTTACCTTTGAAAAGAATCGTGACAGAGCAGTGTTTCTGTGTAAAGCAGAGAGTGTGTGTCTGAAGCCGAGAGGGGGTGGGGGCGGTTAGGTGTAAAGGCGAGTGTGTGTGTGTAAAGGGGCACGATGTCAAATTACGTGCGCACACACATAACGACAGAAAGGGAGAAAATAGGCGTGCACACGTGTGTTATAATAAACAGTACATGCGTGCTGTACACAGACGCATACAAACACAAAATAAAATATGTTTTACGCACACACACGTCACAGTGTTATAGTAAACAGTACACATGTTCACGGATGTTGATTATACCAGTAAGAGTCGCTCACTAAGACCCAGCATGGGAGACGATTACCCACAATTCCGCAGCACAAGAAAGAGAAAAAACGTTGGCTCAGTTGTAATCACATGACGCTCGGCATCAAAACAAGAAGCCCATGCGTGATACATGATACCCAGTACTCGTAAACCAAGACTTGCTCGTTTTTCAAGTCAAAATTATTAAATATCTTTGCTCGTCTTGCCGAACACTCCCAAACCGCGTTACTCGCAATCCGAGGTTCCACTGTACATAAATGTGTCAGTTTAAGACAAGCCTTCAGTACCTACAGCAGAGCTTATCCAGGGGTTACGACTACAATAGCTCTTAGATTACATGATAACGTTCAGAATGTAGTGCCTTGAGAAATAATAAACCGTGTATCGTAGATCATTATATCACGCCAGATGTTTTTCCATATTTAACATGATATACCAATTAAAATTTAAGTGGAATAGTAATATTTGAGAAGTACCGGTCACTTCCTACATATAAACATTGGGTGTCATGCAGAAACATTCTCTCTTCAATTCCTCTTCAATTTTCTCTTTATAAAATATAAAAATAAGTGAATTCAATTCCAGATGCACCAAATGTTCCTAACCATCTCCATCTGCCCGTACCCAGGTGAGCAGAATGATGAATCCTACTTGATCTTACACTAGAGATGCAAAGATTAGCATGCAATTAGCACAGGTATCGCCTCTAAAGACCATGTTGTGTCGTGTAAATCAGGGACTGAAAAAGGGTAATATTTAGAAGAAGAACTACAGCAGTATAGCAGTGAAATCTAAGTACTTTGCAACCAACCTTAACAAACCGTAACAAAGTTAACATGTGATCTTCCAAAGCGTGTGCACTGGCGTTGACTCAAAAATGCAGCAATGGAAAAAGATCTGCGATGCTGGCTGGAATGATGCCGTGTCAGGCGAAAGTGGTGTGATGGCACATGGACGGAGGCATACTGTACCCTTGGTCACCTGTGTTAGAGTTTTGTAAAAACTTGATTCTTTATAAAGTTGAAGCTTTCATAATGATGCTCATGGCAATCCGTAACGGCTTAGCGTCCATTCATGTGTCTCATCAAATCTGTGCTGGACGCGTCTAACGGCAATCTGAAATTCATTCTGAAGCAGAACGCATGCAACCAAGCAAGGGTTTATTAAGTCCTAATCAGGAGCAAATAACCAATAAGATCGCTTTAGCCCACAAATTAAACATCAAACAACATCAAAGATCAATATGAATCAATATATAATAATCTAAATTTGATTATATCATACAGTTTTTTTTTTTTTTATGTTTTTCAATTTTAAAAGTATGATTATTAAAAGTATTAAAAGTGTTTTTTTGTGCGGAGTGTAAAAACAGGAGCTTTTTCCTATCTTGGCTCCCAAGCACATTTTTCTCTTACCTAAAAGGCGAGCAAAAAAAGAAAATACTTGTGAATCCCAGAAATGAATAGGTACTGTACGCACAAAATAGAAATAAATCATGGATACGATCAAAAATAAGAGAAAATTTATTCGTATATCGCTTCATGCATGAGGCTGAATGTTTCCTATTCTACACACATGTGGGATATGGGGTAGGGTGGCTATAGGGAAGAAAACAAAACTGCCAAGCCTGCCTAAATCACCTCAATCCATGTAGTATAATCTGTTATGGCCTGATGAGACCAAGATACAAGACATCTTATAGCATCTTGACCACCTCTTTTTAACACCAGCACCTGCCTTTAAACCTGATATTTAAAAAAAAGCACAAGGATAGAAAATGCAAACTATTTTTTGTTTGCTCAAATTTTGTTCATTTGATGCATTTTTTATGTGCTCTCATGCCTAAGGATTGAATATTAAACTGACCAAGTATACACATCCTATGATTACACTTTCTTGTTCATGATTGTAGTCTGATTAAGCTGTTCTCACTTCTGATATCCTATCCTTCTGGCATCCTACTGTAAGTGCACGCTTTAAACAGACAATACTATTAATTTTTTTAATGTCATGTTTATGTTCTTATAATTGACCTCAAATAGGCATTCTTATGATTTTTAAAATGTATTTCCTACCTGAAACACCTGAATGTAAATTTTAGCCAGTGGCCCTGGACTCAATACTGTTCTCCTCTTCCATCATTTGTGACTGAAACATACTTGTATATGACATACTCATACACAAGTATACTTAGCACAATTCCCAAATATATATAATTTGTCATATGTACCTTACAGTACAGTGAGATTTTTTAACATATCCCATTTAGGAAGCTGGGGTCAAAGCACAGGGTCAGCCAAGATACATAACCCCTGGAGCAGATAGGGTTAAGGGACTTGCTTAAGGGCTCAACAGTGGAAGCCCAGCGGTGCCGGGGCTCGAACCTCTGACCTTATGTTCAGTAATCTACAGCATTTACTGATTAAGCCACCACTTGCGTCACTTGACAAATAGTGCCTTAAAAGGGACCTGTTATGCAAAATAAACATTTTATTAATTTTTGGTTATTCATATAAGCTCCATGTGCGACTGTAGAGTACAAACAAAACAAAAAAAACTAAGAAAAAAATTCCAGTTTTTGTATTTGCTGGTGTTTAAAGAAAGCAGTTAGTTTTTCTTCCCCTAATGTGACCTCATATAAGAAGACAACCCTCCCCACAACCCCTCCCCCAGCTTCTTATTTAGCTCTTCTGTTCTTTAGCAGGGCGTGGCTTAACAGTAGCTCATTTACACAGACACTGAAGTGGCATGGTCGGGAGAGGAATGAATCATTTTTACATACACTTTGGGGAATCTCTGAGACCTACTATGCAAAAGTTTTGATTTCTTCATAATAAAATAAATTACATTTTGTAGATTAAATGTTCAAATGTTTTACTATGACAGGCTGCAAAGTGCCGAAAGATACAAATTAGAAATGGGTGTATTTGTGTAAAAACCTCAGCAGCAACCTCATTTCCCCTCTCATCCGTTTCAACCACTCAGCATTCAGCATCACCAGTGTACTAATCACCGACCTGATCATCCATCATCATCTGCACCTGTTTCTCACTGGTTCATGCTTTAAGTATATATATTTTTTCAAGGCATAGGTCACTGTGAGGCTTAACAAACAAAAAACATTCCTCTGAAACTGCCCAGGTACAGGGACTGAATATGAGAATCAAAATCTTGCCAAAAAAGGGAGCCAAAAAAACCTTGCTCTTTTTTTGGAAGCAAAATATAAAGTACTATATATTAAATTGTTAAAGAACTAGCAAAATATGTGCCGTTTAAGTACCAGCTATGTCTGTGATCTGCATAAATACCACACGTAATGCAAACTCCAACATCAATATACCTCCAATTTCAGATCGAGTGGAAAGACTGGACTGCACCTAGGTTTTAAAAACAGCTTACACACATGATCAAACTGTCTCATGGGTACTATAAATGTAGCTTGTGTTGCCTTGATTGATGACTAAAGCATGCTTGGTTAATTCAAATAAATTGAATTGAATTACCAGTGCTACTTGCTACGTTTTAAGCGGTGAGACATGCATTATAGACTGACTGCGAATTAATTACACTGGTTACAGATTAAAGAGCCAAATGAACACGAGCTTGGCGAGGTTAGTTAGTGAATGCGCCCTGTGGCCTGCCTGTGGATTGAGAAATGAGTGGAATAGGCCCCATAGTGCTGGATCAATGCTTCATTTTCCCTATAGTCCATATGTATCAAAGAGAACTGGTGCTGGATCAGCATCCTGTGGATCAGTTTAATTGAGTTCAGTATGATCTGAACTCGATTGCAAAAAAAAAAAAAAAGAGAGATATAGCATGCTTTCTGAGATGTTTGCTCTACCCCCCATCGTTTTTGATTCCAGTCTGAGCGAGATGTGTGGAACTTATTCTCATCATCATCCATTCACAGAAATTGGTTAGAGAGAGAGGTTAGAGATGTCAACACTGGCACCGTGTTCACTTGTGAGTTCTTTTCCTGTGTCAGTCCGTGGGGTGTCCAGACCGTGGCCTTGATATCGCTGAGCTGGATCTGATCTCCGAGCAGACCATGTTTATGCAGAACTTGTTAAACCTCAGTTCACACCCCAGAGCTGCAGCCGTGGCAACAACCATCCTTTTAGGCTCCCTGCTGTGTATGTGTGTGTGTGCGTATGGTAAAGAAATAGCAATTATGCACTCATGTTCTCCTACACCTGCTTAAAGCAGGACAGTGCAGGACGGAGTAAAGCTCTACAAGCAACAAGCATTACTGCCCTTTACAGTGAAGCAAATGATGTATTCTGTCCTTGGTTTTTAATCAAGCGCCTATAGTGTCCACTTTGCACTTTTTTTATGAGGTGTCAATAATTTCGAATATTCATGACGCCGGCGGTGCATACCAATCTCGGCGCTGGTACGCATTCTGCATGTGCTTTCGCACCCACTAGCCAAGCAAATTTACAAAATGCCAGCAGGCATTTATTCAACTGTCAGAGCAGACAGATTTCTTTTTTTTCCCGGCGCTTTTTCCCTCCTGTCTAAACAGTGATTGAATCATTTACAGCGTGGCCTCTTCCCAGGATGGAGGTGGGGATAGGTGACACGAGACGCATCAAGAATATTTGCAGCTTTTTAGGAACGGACCACACTGTGGCCTGTCTACGTTATGTGTCTGTATTTGATGCTTCTAGCAATCACTTTCTCAGATTTAATCACACATTTTCCAGTGCCGATGACTCATCAAATATATACATATGAATCATTTCTTGATTTCGCAAAAGCCTGTTGTTTGGAAATTCATTAAACTGACTTTCAACTAATACAGTCTGTCTTTATAACTGCATACCTTTTACAAACCTTCACCAAAAGAATAGGCATTCCTGTACGGTAAAAGGTGGCTTAGTGGTTATCACTGTGGCCTTGCACCCTTAGGGTCCAGGTTCGATTCTCGTGGGCATGAAGGTTGCATGTTCTAATTTAGATTAGGCCAATTGGCGTTCCCAAATTGCCCATAGTGTGTGAATGAGTGTCTGAATGTGTGTCCTGCGATGGATTGGCAACCCCATCCAGGGTGTACCCCGCCTAGAGCCGTAAGTCTGCTGGGATAGGCTCCAGGCCCCCCGTGACCCTGTATACAGGATAAAGCAGTATAGACGATGAGAGTGAGTGAACTATGGTAAAAGTGTGCTAAATAGCTAGAAGTAACAAGCATCACATGTTGCTATACTAACATGGATGATTAAACAGAGCTACACTAGCTAGACATTAACCTTTTACTGGACTGATGGAAATAAAAAAAAATAAATAAAAAAAATGTTTTTAATAGTCATTTGTCAAGATATGCTACTGTGCCAATATTAACATGTTTGATGGGAAAGCCTAAGGGTGTTCAAGTTAACAAGTACTGTAGCTAATGTAGCTAATCAAGCTAATCAAGTCATGTAGCTAATGTAGCTAATCAAGCTAATCAAGTCATGTAGCTAATGTAGCTAATCAAGTCGAATGTAGCTACATGGCTAAAATATAGTGTGATATGTAGATCTACACTAAATTTTGATGCGGATCTTTCTGTAAGAACAGACGATCCATTCAAGGAATACACTGGACAACAATATTTAAGACTTTCTTTGTATCAGAGAGGAAAGCTGCTAATTATTAGAGACAGGGATAGCTGCAGATCGGAGTAATGGGCGTGTCGAAAGGTTGGGGCGTGCCGAAAGGTAGGGGGCGTGCTGAAAGCTCTTCATGATTGGTTGCACAAGTTGCCTGTTTAAAGGCTAATATTAAACGCTATTGTTCTTTCTAATGCGT
>JAOTRS010000031.1:10085665-10096206 GCA_028565755.1 Dinotopterus cunningtoni
TAGCATTTGAAATTCTTTTGCAATTTAAGAACAAACGTATATCAAGAACAAAAGTATACCACAGTTTTTTTTGTTGTTTTTTTTACCAAAGACTCTGTGGTTTTAACTTACATTTTGATTCCTTGTCAACAATAATTAATTTTAAATTCTACGCGAAAAAGTAAAACCCACCTTCACCACCCGCTTTGTCTTTTTGGTCTTCTTCTTCATTTTTATCTGCAGCAGGCAAAGTATGTGGTGCACTACCGCCACCTAAAGGTCTGGATGAATGATGGATAAAGTGTTTTTTCTAACTTGACACAGAGGCCTGGCGATGACCTGCACATTTCTCTAACACACTGGACACTTAAACATTTGCAGGGTTGGAGCGTGTGTTTAGCCATTCTTTCCATTATGTTTTTATAAATATACTGTATATGAGTCAGAATTTTGCAATATAGAGTGACATTTTTTCAGCAGAATATATTCAATATAAAGAACTTAATTTTATTTCATTTTTGTGTATAGTTAGTATTTCACAACTAACTATACAAACATGACTAAGCAAAAAATATTATATTAGAACATATCAGAAAACCCAAATGCACAATTTACAATTACTGTATACTTTATGTGTGGGAAACACTGCTTTGGGGAAACAAAAAAATATGTAAGTCGCACACAAGACGAATATGAACTATTTCTGAGATTTAGAGGTAATGAGCCATATTTTTAGCCATATTTGAGACACATTTGAGAAGATTGAGAAAACAGCTAAAATATCATTCAAGTCTCAAAGACGGCTTATTTCTGCATATGTGAGTTGCACACAAGACAAATGTAAACTATCTCTGAGATTTAAAGGTAATGAGCCACATTTGAGACACCTTTGAGAAGATGCAGAAAACGCCTAAATCTCGTTAAAGTCTCAAAGACAGCTCATTTCCGTCTAGGAGACAAAGAAGAGATTAACATGAGATCTCATCTTGGAGTTCCTTTACTATAGCTGTCACCGGTGGGGTGCCACACCCCATACTACCTAGCCACAGTGGCAGTCCCAAGCCCGGATAAAATGGAAGGGTTGTGTCAGGAAGGCGATCTGGTGTAAAACCTGCGCCAAGTTGTGTGTTGATCGGATGATCTGCTGTGGCCACCCCTTAATGTAAGCAGCCGAAAAAAAGTACGGTGCTGCCGACACATGATTGACTGATTTTATTCATCATGGTATCGTGATTGGTCAATCATGGTATACATTGATATACAGTAAGGTGTTCCTGTTAATGCTGGTGAGTGTATGTATATTAATTAGGGCTGTCAATATTGACAAGTAGGGATGTCATATTTTATTATGCAAATTTATTATATGACCAAGTTTGACCCTAATGGCTTCATACAGTTTAATGGCAGTACGGTTACCCAGCCATGTGTGATAATGGTATGTTTAGCGCAGATTGTTTAGCCCAATTCGAGCTCCTCCGTCGGTGGGTTGCCACACCCCATACTATCCAGGCACTGCATGCAGTGCAGTCCTATTCAAGAGATTTTAGTTTAACATTTGTTAAATGTTAATGTTTGAGATATTATAAAGCTGCATAATCTGTTTCCTCTAACCAGTTTGTCATGCATTTCTTTATTCCAACACTGCATGTTTATAATACAAGTAAATCTGAGTAATTTAAAACTGATTAATCATAATTAACATAATTAATCACAGACTATTACTGATTAAAATTTTTAATCGATTGACTGCACTAATATTAATCATGGAAACTCTGAGCACACTATCACAGCAATATTTTATTAATGTTTATGGATTATAAAACTTCGCAGAAGGGGCAGCACAAGGGTTTTCAGTCAAGAGCTTCAGAACGGTACAGTATGAGCCAACCCTGCTGTTACTATCACCACGATCACACAGGCAACTAAAACCCACAGCAGTTCATGATAAGCCGCGTTCAGCCTATAAATATTTCAGGCCTGGGCATCACAGCTCTTATTCAAGACTGCCGAGCCACTTCTGAACCCGCAGTCACAGGTCAGAGGGGCATGCTGCTCGGACCGTTGGTAGACATGTGCTTGCTGACATCACGTGTAATTTTCTGTGGATGGTGGTATAAAGCAGAGATGTAGAGGTGTAGAGGCTGCGGTCTGTTCTGTGTAGGCATGTATGTTGTAGGTGTGAGCGTGAGTGTGGGAGAGAAAGAAAGCGACGGGGTGAGACAGAGACCGAGAGATCCAGAGCTTGAGAGAGAGAGAAAGAGGGACGAGGGACCTTTTATTCGTCTGTTTCGGTGGCTCAGATCAGTATATACAACACAAGTGCATCAAAATGTTACTGTGAGCAGTTTCTCTTGCTGATCCCTGACCTCTGACAGATGGGAGAAGCTCAGCAGTGGAAGCACTTTATTACAGCTGTGTGTACTGCTGCGGCCTCCCACAATCCCTCGAGCCACCGAGCTTCAATCACTTACGGTTTCTGCAGCATTGCATTAGCAAGACACACATGCTGTACTTTACTCAAGCTTATAAAACAACAATAACAAAGTAAAAAAAAAAAGGGAACACTGAAAGTCAGCAAAAAATCCATCAGAAAGGAGGTTTTAAGAGTAGTTTAGTGGTTTATCTTGATCATCAGATTAGGGGTAAATTTTTCCAGCTATCTCTCATCATGCTCAGAAATAAATATGCTGGATTTCTTTGGAGCAATTATTTTTAGTTCACTTTGGTCCAATCTTGCACAAATTTTACAGTCCAATTTTTTTTTGTTAAATATAGTCTCCTGAAGACATATAAAAAGCCGTTTTAACAACCAATATAAATGTACACTATATAATACTGTGCAAAGTCTTGAGCCACCCTTTCTTCATGTGTGCATGGATTTCATGTGCTTGGTGGGTTTCCTCCAGGTACTCCGGGTTCCTCCAACCTGTCCAGTCCAAAGACATGCAGATTAGGTTAACTGGCATTCCCAAATTGCCCATATTGTATGATAGAGTGTATATGTGTCCTGCGATGGATTGCTACCCTGTCCAGGGTGTACTGTGCCACGTGCCCTAAGTCTTCTAGGATAGGCTCCAGGCCCCCTGTGACCCTGTATACATGATAAAGCGGAGAGAGTGAGATTAAATTAAAGAAATCGGAACATGTTTTACTGCGACACCCTGCAAATGCCTAAAGATACAATTTAAAAATCGCTTCCTTAATTATCAATCTCAGCAGCAACCCCGTTTCCCCTCTCATCTGTTCCAACCACTCAGCATTCAGCATCTACTAATCACCGGCCTGATTATCCGTCATCATCTGCACCTGTTTCTCACTGGTTCATGCATTAAGTTAGATGTTTTTTAAGCTTGAATGATTTATAGATCACTGTGTGGCTTAAAAAAAAGAAACATATTCCCCTGAAACCGCTGAGGTACAGGGACTGGACTAAAAATGAGCGCCAAAAATAGAAAAAAGAAAGTCTGGCTCTTTGGAAACAAAATATGAAGAAATGAGAGGTGGCTCAAGACGTTTTCACAGTAGTGTGTGTCATCCCAAATCCTGGCTAAATTAATAACTCTGTCACTATGTATAACTGTGTTCATCGATAAATCATAAAAATAACTTCATTGTCTAATAAATCTTATTGCAAACAAGTCATTAGTATAACTTAACAAAATAAAATGAACTAAATTGTCGATATTATGTATAGAGAGCACAATACCACTTACGTTTATATGTTGCAAGAAAACTGACTTCGTTGAAGAGCTCCACCTACTTCACCTAGCTCCGCCTACTTCACTTCAAAAGCGTAACTATAGAGGAGATAACTCCATGGTCTGACTCCTGCTGTATAGAGTTTTTGGTTCTAACTTCTCACTGCACGCTTGATGCTGAATATGTTTGCATAAACTTCTTTTCCAAAGGGTGATGATTTGCATTTACAAGCATTTGTATGTCTGTTTTCATGAGAATATTGCATATCTGACACAAACAAACATAAACCAGTGCCATGTCCTCATGAATTATTTTTGTGCTTGCACTACTGCAATCAAAATCATAGCTTTAAGAAATGTACTTGCAGCAAATGCAGCACCATGAAAGCAGTATTTGCGGCATTTTCTCTCTCTCTGTGTGTGTGTGTGTGTGTGCAGCACGCTTGTTTTCACTTTCCGTTTTTCAATGCCACAATGATTTCCCAAATGAGGCATCTTGGCCGGATGCATGCAAGAAGGCCGCGGCATGCTTAAAGTTTCATGACAGCTCCAAATATTTTTAAGCCCCAAGGTGAAACCGGTTCTTTTTCATTTTGTCGCGCGTGAACTATTGAACAATGAAGCGTCACTCATCTCATTTGTCATTATAAATGATTAAACAGTCCGATGTTGATTCTAAACTAAAGGACTGACCGGATCAGTGAAGTATCAAGCTCGGGACGATGCAGAGTTTTGTCAAAAGCATTTTGGATTGATATCTTGGATCAGGTTAAGGTCTGTTTATCTCTCTTATGCATTTTTTACTCTATTATAAAGTATAATTATACTATAATGTGCTGCTTTCTTTTCTCGGATACATGTATTTATGCTGTATGTAACATTTAATTTTGTGTTGGAATAGTAATGCCGTAAATGAATGCCAGTACATTATATTAGTGATCAAATATAATATACTGGCATACTGATACTGATTTGCTGCAAAAAAGACGCAGGTGCAACGGTCAAAGTGTTCAGAGGAACTGTGGCTGGTTCTGTAGGATGTTCAGTAAAACTCAGTAAATAATTTCCTTATAAAACTGCACAAATTGTACCTGAGACTAAGGGGGCCTCAAAGTTTGGTACTGTTTTTTGGGCTTTATATGTGTTTTTTGTTTCGTTTTTTTGTTAATTAAAGACTTACTTGCTTTATAACATTTTTTTGCATGTGTCTAAGACATTTGCACACACACAGACACACACACAGTGACTACACAAAATCCAAACTGTTTTTTGATGTTCCTTGTTCGAAAGAGGACCCTTAAGTGACATCATTTGGAAAGGCATAAACCAAATGCAAATACTTTCTTTTCATATAGCGTTGCACATTTTGGAACACTGTTGCTTTATATGATGTAAGAGGGTAAAAAATATCTGCACTTCGATTATATTAAAACTTCTGTTGCTGTTTTATCAGCGCTTTCCATTCAAGGCTACGGACTTCCCAGTCACTGCTGTGCAGGTGCAAGTAACGTGGTAAATCAGTTCATTAGTAACTACGGTGCGAACAAAAATGGACGCCACACTTGTGATTTGCATGAAAGTAGAGCAACGTGCAGTGATTCAGTTTTTTTGTGGTCTGAAGGTGTACCTGGTGCTAAACAGCTCACGGAAGAGCATAAACAGAAGTGTTTGGATATCAGCAATCAAAATTTTGACCGATACTATAAGGAAGGTGAAAGTTTTTTAAAAAGAATCATTACTGGTGACGCGACATGGATTCATCATGACAAGCCAGAGTGTAAACGACAGAGTATGAAACAAAGACATCCTCAAGAAAAAGTTTAAAAGACAACCATCAGCTGGAAAATTGATGCTTGCAGGTTTCTGGAATTGTCAAAGGCCAGTATTGGATCATTATCAGAAAAAGGATCAACAATCGGCAGTGCTCGTTACAGTGAGATGCTTACTGAAGAGCTGGAGCCTAAACTTTGAATTAAACGCAAAGGAATGCTATCCAAGGGCGTTGTGACCTTGCATGGCGATGCACCTCCATACACTTCGGCCTACACCGTCGGTGTTAAAGCATAGTCCTGATCTTGCTCCATTGGACATTAACCTGTTTGGTCCCCTGAAAGCACGTCTAATACATCTGTGGCTCGCAGGTCAGCTTAAAACATCAAAATAATCCTGGGTATGGATAATTTTTGACTCACCTTTCTGTACAATGATGTCGATGTTGAACTATGAATCGAACTCACATTTAATCATTTGTTATCTGTAGTAAATGCTTTATCCTGCTCAGAGCTATAGTAGATCCAGAGCCCACACCAGTAACACAAGGCATGAGACACGAATACACCCTGGATGGGACAGCAGTCCATTGTAGCATTGTACAGCGTGCACACACTCATTTACACCTGGGAGGTGAAAAGGAAACCTTAGAACTTGATGGAAACCCATGTAGACAACGTTAGAATGTGAGGAACTTTCCACAGTAACCTGAGCTCAAGGTCAGTCTAAGGACTTTGCAGATGGGAGGTGGTGGTACTACCCAATGCACCAACCTTCCTTCAAACTGCATTGTGTGGGGATTTTTCAACCTCTAAGTTTCATCACAGCCTTGAAAAACAACCCTCCCATTTCATTGTGCTTAGACCTCAACCATGGTGGTATTTTTCTGATTTATTCAGACATGTTTGACAGACAGCCTGACTCTCAGCTCCATTGAAACACTCTCTCAAATCCAGCTAGCACTGCAGAACTCAAGATAGACTGCCGATTGCCAGTCCACAGACAAACGGATTAAAGAACACACGTTTTAAATCAGAGATTTCCAGTGAGGCATCCATCATTTTTTAGTTTTTATGGAAGTTTAAGCACCACACTATACAGTATAATCTCATCCATCATTCATAGCTCTGGATTGCGGAACGACGCTCTCCAAGGTGAGCTGTGACACAAACATACTCAATCCTTACTCCTACAGGAAAGACAAGAGAGAGAAAGAGAGTGAGTGAGAGAATGAGGAAGATTTGATGTTAGGATGATGAATGTTTATTAATCTTGTGGGCCTCATAACAGACCCAAATAACTCACAGATCTAGCAAGGGTACGGGTGGCACCATGGTGTCTTCTGCTATTTAGGGAATAACTTCATCGAGATCTTGTCTTTGGGAATTAGAACAGCGAGATCCCACAGCGCAGAAACACTGCTTACATTTCTGTCAAAGCAACACTCAGTGATATGGAATCAACATCACATTTGGGTTAGAAACAGAGGAACGGCTTCAATGTACAGAAATGTATTTGAGTTTTGTTTTGAAATTGCTGATGCATGAGAAAAACTCCGCCACCAGTGGTTCATGCACACTGCTCTAAGACAAAAACTGCTGCAGAGGAGAAGTTCATTTAGAGTCACTAGCCTCAGAAATCACCAATTAACAAACAGCACCTCGGATTAGAGCCGTTATGAAGCCTTTACGGAGCATACAGTAAGTAGCAGATACATCTCAATATCAACTGTTTAAAGGAGATTATTGCAATTCTTAGATGCTTTGATCATAGAAAGAAATAGAAAATATGGAAAAGGACTAGTAGAAGGTGTGTCCAAACTTTTGACTGGTAGTATAGAAATTGAAATTACATGAAAGTGTAATTTTGCCTGATGCGGGCCGATGATTTAAACGTTTTTAAGCCAGTTTTTTCTTTTTTTTTTCTTCTTGAGCCAGGCTGTATCGTTTTTTCAGGTAGGCAAAGGAAGATTTTTTTCAATTCATTGGGGGAAATGTCTGATAGATTTGTTATCTATACAGTAGTTCTAAGAAAGAGTTAAGTTCCGGCTCCATGGTGGTTACACTTATGCAAAAACAATTTATTTGAGATATCCAAGGGTGAGTCTTTGACTGTTTTTTTTTTTTGTTTGTTTTTGTGATGATCCTTTCGGTCATGACTGATATTCACGCCTTTCACTTATCAGCTATTTTTAAATTGCACAAGCTGTTTGTTTTCTGCCTAGACTTCACACTATGCAACTTAATGGTTGAGTTCATAAAAAACAGACATACCTGCAGAGACACACACACACACACACACACACACACACACACACACACACACACACACACACACACACATATACACACACATTATCTCATTCACACAATGAGTGTGTGTGAATGATTTGTTCAGAGAGCTTTGAGCTTTTGTTGTGGTGGGAAACACGGAGAAGACAGAAGAGCTGTGGATGGCAAAACCTAGGTTTTTTTTGTCACAATTCTAACATAGTGGCAGATGGTGAAGGTTGTTGGGACGAGAGGGGATCTGAAGTGTGCCAGTACTCATGTTACACACTCCTGCCGGCCATATGCTTGCCCTCCTGATGCTCTGCAGGCAAATGTCCGCTCTAGAGAACACTAAGGCCAGGAACTGGCCGGTAATGTATTTTACCTTTTTCTATTTCGCTCCCTTTCGTGTATATATGTATATATATATATATATATATAGACATCCTATACCAGCATTTCAGCACTGGACAGCACGACTGACTGAAACGATCACCTTCATCATGCAGTAGTGTCTTGTAAACTGATACAACTATAGATATGAATATGAGGCACACTTTTCCCTCATTATTTTTAGAAAGCTCATATGGCATATGGCTGAAAGTAGAGATATAAACAAGCAATGGGATTCCCACAGGACACAGCAAAAAAAAAAAAAAGTCAAGTGAGCTGGAGGTTTCATGTCCGATATGGATCTTTCAGGACAAATAAAGTTGACAATGTCAATGTGAATACATTTACAGTATTCATTTATTTATTCATTTATTCCTAGTTATAGCCTGGACAGATGCTATTGTTATAGGCTTAAATTATAACAACTGCTCCTAGTTAGTGTAATTTATTCAGGTCATTCATTCAATAATGTTGAATGACCTGGTTGGGAATACAACTTCAAAACAACAAAATATAACCTTATAAACCCTGTTTCTAACAGGATTTAGCATTCTAATCCTACCTAGGGTTAGGGTTAGGTCACGTGAGTGTATCTCATGTTGTGCACCTCTTAGTAATGTCATGTTACCTCTCTGTTTAGTGATCTTTCAGAAATATTACCATGAGATGCATCTTAGCTCAAAAGTTATTGTACTGTAACAAGGTGTTTGCACAGCATCTAAACCGTTTTAAAGAACAGATATCAGATTTTATTTCCCTTTTTGACTGCTTTCCAATTTAATATACTGCTCAAAAAAACTTAAATAGTGACACAGACATGGTTCTTAAAATTTAGGATACCTGTGTAAGAATGTATGTTAAAATGAAGAGAAATACTATACAATACTATAGTAATTGCAATGTATTGTTTTGACACAGACAAGGCTGATCCTGTGTATCAGCCTTGTTGCCCATTTTTTGGCAGGTGCTAATGAATATTAATGAGTATGCAAATGCATTGGTCATGCGACAAAAGTGTAGCAACTTGCTCATCCGTTACTTGCTCTTTCAAAGCCATCTTAAAAATTATTTGCAAGTATGTAAAATTTTGTTTTGTCTAAATGAGTCTGATGAGCCAGTTTTCTTTTTTTTTGGTAGATTCTGTAAAAGTTGGCTCTGTGTCTGAAGAAAGTGTTTTGAAAAAAAATTATAATGAGGTCTCAAGTCACATGATCTCAATCCCAAAAAAATGGAAAAGAGTTTGTGCCTAATTAGCATACTTAAAAACACAAAAGAATTTTCAATAATCTATACATGTAATAAAACTGTAAAGTTCAGTAAAGTAAAGTAGGTAAAGTACATTGAATATATTTGTAAAGAAAATAATTTTGGTGGACGTAAGATAGAATACATCAAGATGGTTTTTGGAATTTTTGTCTGTCTGTTCGTCTGTTTGTTTGTGCATGCATCACGTAAAAACTTCCAAACGAATCTTAATGGGGTTTTCACAGGAGTATTCGGCCGAGCTTAAGGTAACATATAGGCTTTGGTTTATCACAATCGTCGCACGGGAACAGAAGATATGCTAATTTGGAAAACGCCCTCATATCATAAATTTTTTTTTTCGACCTTAAGAAAATCATTATTTCATCTCAAAATTCAACAGATGGCGCTGTACATTTTATAGTACCTGCTTATAAGTGTGCACTAGTAATCCGCTTAATAAACGCAAGCTCACACCTTCATTTCACGCACTTCACAGTAACACGTAAAAAGTTTTAGTTCATTCCAAAAATT
Organism: Dinotopterus cunningtoni; assembly: GCA_028565755.1. Taxonomy (NCBI): domain Eukaryota; kingdom Metazoa; phylum Chordata; class Actinopteri; order Siluriformes; family Clariidae; genus Dinotopterus; species Dinotopterus cunningtoni. The sequence goes on from JAOTRS010000031.1 coordinate 10,095,552, forward strand.
CAACAGATGGCGCTGTACATTTTTTAAAACACGCTAATGAGTGTGCAGTTAAATTCAATGAGAACGAAGTTGCAGGCACATCTAGTGATTTTTTTTATAGATACTGTAGATGTGCAAGGCAAAGACAATAATGGTATCACACTGTATTTTAATGAATATTCTTCTTATTTATTGTGTACCTGTAAAGGTATACATTTTTAATGTAACAATTTATCTCAGTTTGACTAAACCAATACCATACATACACATATGAGGAGTGTTCAAGTCTACCAGGACTAAGTGACTTCATTTTTCAAGCTGTATATTTTGGTACAGTAAAATCCTGTTGTCTGCTGTTGTGGTACTTGCAGTACACACATTTACTATCACCAACAGTGTGTTGCCTAGTAGCCTAGCGGGAAGCACTCAGCATTCACTATAAGGTGACTGGAGTTTGAATCGGACGCAGGCTTTTATTTAATTATTTATTAATTTTTTGGGGGTTTGGTATTGGTTTGGTATTAATATTATTTTGGAACATCATATTTTTATAGCATGTATATTCCCGTCATCTTGTAGTCAAGATTCTTCTAAAGTCATTTCATTAGATTAGATTAGATTAGATTAGATTAGATTAGATTAGATTAAATTAGATTAGATTAGATTTGATTTAATT
>JAOTRS010000031.1:10096306-10107396 GCA_028565755.1 Dinotopterus cunningtoni
AGAAGGCATAAGTGGCCTGTTTGCAATAAATATGTTTTAAATGAGGGGGTACAGGTTCATATGTACAGGGGTGAGAGTGATCCAGACCCAAAACCTTACCTTAAAGGCATGTGTGTAGTAGACAGAAGCATAAACACACTCTAATAGCATAATGACTGCAGTTGAAGGTTAATTTGTTTAGTGGTGTTTAAAAGGCGGATGCACATCCTACAAGCCTCCTCTTCAATTCCATAACAGCTGACTGATCATAAGCTCCTCATTTGCGCTTCTCTTTCATGAAATACTCATAAATACTGCGAATAATGGCTTTGGAGATGTTGTACAATTTATTTGCTAATAAACATTAGCTAATTTCATTTTAAACACTTTACACAACTGGTTGCAATTTGAACAGATGCGCAATAGAGCATTGCTTCTGTGTAATGAATCTAGTAGATCACTAAATGAGCAAATCTTTTCATACACAACGCAGCATTCGGTAAACAAAGCAACAGCATAATGAGAGGGCTTTGCTATTAGCTAAAAGAACAAATGCGGTAATTTGTGGGAGTTAGATGAGTGGGTGGGTTTGTAAAGCACAATTGGCAGTCTGTGGCTTGAGCCATGGTTTAATTATGAAGCCCTGGGGTGGGGCACGGCTTTAATAAAACATCAGTATGCCTGGGCGCAGGAAGTGGCGGGAGGCGATGGGCACGCTGCGGGTTGTGCTTTTCGAATCCCAATGTACTGCTTAACATCGGCACTCCCTTAAAATGCTAGGGAGACACCAGGGCTCATTAGAGTTCTAGACCAGCTCGGGTTCGCATCTGCCACGATCTCGTCCTCACCCATGTAGACTCAAAATATTGTCTTTGTCCTTAGTGCCCTTTTGTCTATCATAAATAGCTGAGGTCAGGCTAAAATGCCCCTGATGGGAAAGATGGTCTTGCTATTTGATCTACGTGTTTAAAATCTCACAACCTTCTCTGCTGACTAGACATCAAACCCTCCGGAGACATGCTGACTGCTGCCCCTGTCCCTGCAGTCAGCTCTTCAGTCCCGGACCTGCTATCCAGCAATCCAGGTGGGAGCTGCAGAGACCGCATTAGCATCCTGAGTAACTCCAATAGATGAATTAGTGTTGATTTAATGTGGCCTATTGAATTAAAAATAGCTTTAGGCTGGTGCTTTCAATTAAAGGAGCTTTCTTTAGGGTGACATTTTCAATAATAGTCATTTTCCTATGCTGTTTTTAATATACCAGCTCTGCTTATAGAAGTAGTGCTTTAGGCAGTTTTGAGTTAGTAGTCTGCATTAGCTTAGTTTCTGTGATGACAGATGTTTATTGCTCCTGTCCTGCAGGATACTCCTAATTGAATTCTGAAGTTTGTTGTTTGTTTCTTTCTTTCTTTATATGGTTTTCTTGCGTAAACTAAAATCTGCCAATGGACACTATCTTTATGTATTCTAGCTAAACGGCAAAAGAGCTACGATGAATTCCTGTTTATGTAAATACTGTGTATTATTATTTTAGTGAAAAAAAAAACAATAGAAGAATAAATATGGACAGTATCACTGAACTACAATAAACCAAAGCTTTATTTGATTGATTACCTAAGGATAGACAACTTACTGAAAATTTGTACTGTATAAATACTGTACGTACTGCAGATCAATTCACCATTACTGCGTCTAACAGTTTTTTTTTTACTGTAAATGAACATTTGTTTTCTGGCTTTTGCAGAAATTTATATATTTCTGTAGATATCATTTCCATAAAGGTATATACTACGGCACGGTGGCTTAATGGTAGCACTGTCGTCTTGCACGTCCAGGGTCGATTCCCCCCCAGGGACTGTGTGCATGGAGTTTGCATGTTCTCCTTGTGCATTGTAGGTTTCCTCTGGGTACTCTGGATTCCACCCACAGTCTAAAGACATGCATATAAAGCTAACTGGCGTTCCCATATTCCCATATAGTGTGAACGCACATGTGAATGTTGATCAGAGGTCCTACCACAGTTGTAAAATTGGGAATAAATACAATGATCACTATTGGCCTCCACGGGCCCTAGTTGGACTACAGAGGTTCCTAAATGGATAGATGGAAAAAGTATATACTGTACTTATGTGGTTTTATTGTACAGGACCGCTTTTATGCTAAGGTTTTATATTAATGTTAACTGTTAATGAAAAACAACATTCTGATAAATACAAGTAAACACCATAAGCCTTATTCATACTTTGGACCTAAAACTGAAACGTGATGACTTTCTCATTTCTTAAAGTTTACCTGCTCAATCTTTCTTAATTTCCCTTTCATAACATCTACACTGCCATCTCTAAAAGCAAGGAATGAGGACACAACAATTCAAGGGCAAATGTATTTACAAAATGAGATGTGCTTGCTTTTAGATTTTTATTTACTGTATACTGTTGACTTATATATAAGTATCATGCACTACAATTAAAACGTTTGCTTAGGAAGCAGAAATGTATCCTTGATATAACTTACTGTAAAAAAGTCTTGAGATACCTCTCATTACTTCAAATTAAATGTAAGTGATTAAGATTAACTTACAGAAACGGGAACACATCACTGTAAAACGCTGCAAACGTCCTAAACAATTAAAAAATGGGTTCTTTATGTAACCAAAAGTCAATAATTAACAGGTTTGGCCAAATGCTTTCATCCATATAGTATACCTACTTAGATTCAACAACTAAATTACTGTACAACTGACAACAATTTAAAGGTGCCATGAACGTTATCTCCGCTTAAACACTTTTGACAAAATTTCCATGTTAGCTTTAGCTAAATAACTGTAATTTTCTTTGTAATTTCTCTTAAAGAAGACTGTTAAGCAGTAAAGAGAGGAAATTTCAATTGCATTCTGTGACAGTCTATTTGAGATTCTCCATCTATATTAAAGGAACTGGTCACGGCCCTCCTTAAAAAATCCTGCAGCAATTACCCAGCCTACTAAGCCACCTTCCTCTCAAAGCGCTGACACCAATGCCCTCTGATCCTGACCTGACACTTAAGAGGTGCCATCAAAAATTCTGCACTTTCTTGTTGCCAGAACAGGATATCAGACAATATGCATATAGTGTAAATGTGAGAACGCTCTAACAACTAAGTAATCACAACTTTAGGACCATAACCTTAGACCATTTTTTTTTTACCTTGCTGGAGACATCTAGCAAGAATTAGCAAGACCAATTATTTGAGTTTGGGATTCTTCATGAGCTTGTGTTAATAATTGAAGAGCGTAATATTCAACAGAGGTGATGTTTATTGTCGTACCTTCACGCTGACAACTTGTCTTCAGAGCATGTGAGCGTGCATATATTAGAACTATTCCTTCAGAAGCTTCACCTTCACATCTGCATGCAGTCTGCTCATAGAACGTGACTGGAAATATTGTACTTTATGATAGAGTATGGTGATAAAAAAAATATATATATAAAAAAACTCTTTGGTATTAATGACAGGGAAAAGTCAAGGGACTGTAAAATCCCTCTATTATACTTACCAGAACTCATGGATAATACGAGTCAAATCTTCAGGGCCGAGACCATTTGGAGCACAAAAGAACTAGAATATTGTGTTATATTTTCTTTGCTTCTGCAGGCTTTAGAAGAAAGAAACTCTAATTCCACAGATGATTGATGGTAGTAATAGTGTGCCATATTTTCTCCTGAGGTGGCGTGAGGCGTTGGGATTAAACCTGATTACCGCTGTGCTAAACAGGTCATTAACGTATATAGGCCAGGATGCCGAGCTCCATAGTGCTGAGCTTTTTAAGTTAATTTCTTCTCGTAAGGATGTCCTTCGTCTCATGAGTCCAGCTTGTCCCACTGCCTGGAAAACACCAGAGAAACACGGATTATGACTGCAACACATAGGATAAACAATCAAATGATATGATGATGTTCCAATCCACATACAACTTAAGTTTTACATTGGATGTAACCCTTCCTGACACAACTGTCCCATTCCATCTGGGCTTGGGTCCAGCACTAAGGATGTCAGTGCCTAGGTTTGAGCATTGAGCATTAGATGAGAAGCTTCTGAGCTTCACTCAGCCACCAATGCCCAGAGGCTTCATGATGTATGCATGCAAAACCTTCTCACACACTATGTACAAACATGGTGGTTGACCTGGTTGACCTAATCTTTATTATAATTGGCAATTGTAAGGTGCATGGTTGTGAACTGGATAGTTAGTAGGTGACGTAACCATAACATGTATTTACAGTAGGCAATGCCAATGCTAGGAACCCTTAAAATTACCTTAAAAGTATAAAATCATTTTGTCAAGTTCTTTAAAATGTTGATACTGATAGAGCTGACGCTTGATATTGTCAGATGTTGATTGAAAAAAAACACATCCTGAAGTGTCATTATATTGATAGAGGATATAATGGAATGCCAATTTGAATGGGGTATATACAGTACAGAAGAAATGTCATGAGCCACTCCTCATTTCTTCATATTAAATTAAATTATGTAGATAAAATTAAAGAAACAGGAACAAATGTTTTACTGTGACAGGGTAAAAAGTGCCTTAAGATATATTTTTTTAATTTGTTGTTTATGTAACATCAGCAGCAACCTCATTTCCCCTCTCGTCTGTTGTGTTGTGCAGTAGTTGTACAGTACAGATTTGCTTAAATGATTTATAGATCACTGCATGGCTTAACAAACCAAACGATTCCTCAGGTATACTGTAGGAACTAAACTGAAAATTAGAACCAAAAAAACGCCCATCAGGAAGCCTGGAGAGCTATTCTTCAACTACCGCACATTAAAAATACAAGAACATCTGGCTTTTCAGAAACAAAATATGAAGAAACGAGTAGTGTTTTTTAGAATTTTGCACAATACTGTACAGTATACAGTATTACTTGCCATTATACAGTATATACTGCACCTTTTATGGAAGGTAAAATGTGGCGTATTCTTTCCAGATGCATCAATAGACAGTCTGTAAAAAATTGGCACTGACAGAACAGATCTGGATGGGGCTAAAATCTCAGATGATTATTGATGATAATTACATGATCTTATCTTCCAATATAAAACTAATCCTATTCAAATAGGGCTTTATTTACACTGCAGTTGCAATCAACTCTCAGATACTCTCTGTACATTAGCTAAGCACAATTACATGAAACTTTAATATTTTTGACGCATCCAAACATCTGGTGTTGTTGTTTTTCCCGTGCATTTAATTACCTAAGGGAAGTCATCAGTGTATGAATCCTGACACAGTTGATATTCATTTAAGGCGACAATAAACAAGCTAACCACTATAAAAACTGTCAGTTAATTACAATAAAGCCAGCTCCTCTCTTGCTTAGACAGTAGAAGTTTGACCCAGCAGGTGTAGAAAAGGAAATAAAATAAAAATAATTATTGTTTGCAACAAAACACCATATTTATTTGCTCTGTCTAAAAACCAGCTTACCATCATACTTTGCCATTGTTTCAGTCCTCTTACACCCAGGTGTTCATCAGCATCCACCTCTGTGTTTTACAGCCAACATACTGCTTCAGAACACAATCAGTCACCGTGGGCGATAAATCATTTAATGCTCTGTTATTGTGACACAATGACTCGCTGTGTCGCAGGTAGGGCTCAGCTGAAAGGCCAAAGTGAAATTGTTTCAGATCTATTTTTGAATAGCGATTGAATGAACTGCTGCTAAATATTTCATAAGAGAAAGCAGGCCGGGTCATGGTGAGGGACACCAAAAACAAAAAGGGCCAATTTATCGAACGCATGAAGGGCGATAGATACATGAAACCATAACAGGAAGGAGCGGTAAGACCTGTCCTTGAGTAGGATGGGTTGTGTGTGCATGGGAGGAAGAGGTAGGTGGGTGGGGGGGGTTGGTTTTGTGATGCTATCAGGGCACGTGTATCCCATTTCTGCTGAAGTAGAAATGGCACAGGTTGGACCAGTGCAATTTTATCCATAATGTCGAATATGTACACCCTAAAGGCAGCACTATCTGATCCTAGGCGTCTATAGTGACAGTGGCTAGGCAGAAATATTAGCTCTTTGACTATCTGTGGTTTGTACAATGTTACAGCTACCTCAGCATTGGATGTGGTCTCTGCAATATCTGACACGGTTGTCAATGCGACAGATGATGTCACAGTAGCGACTGCAGTGTTGAGCCGAGAAACGTCTGCCTGGCGAAATCAAGCGAGTGACCCAAGCTCTCGGTTGCTCAGTACTCTTGCCCCTGGAGTATCCCGTGGAGTTTCTCAAATAACAACCACAGTCACACCAATAGATGCAGCTGCATCAACACCAAATACAGTGGACCAACTATCATTTGTTGCAGCTACAGTCACTGATGTCCAAACACTCAATGTGGAAGTTGTTTCTCCTTCTGGTACACCTCTGGTGGTAACTGATGGATCTGTTCCAGCAGCTGATACACTAACGGTAGTTCTAAATACAGTTTCTCCCTCAACTTGGGTAGCGTCCTTGACGACAGAGGCTGTAGCTCAAGCAAATGATGTGCTCACTCCAGCAGATGAAGTGATTGACTCAGCAATGGATGCTGCTGCTCCACCAACTATTTCTGCCTCTCTGGCAACTGATGAACTTGCACAAACCATGAATGAGATGAATGGTGCAATTCTTTCAGCAACTGGTGGGATTGCCCCTGAAACAGAAATTGTACCTTTATCAACAGGTTCAGTAACACTGGCTTTTGAAGATGTCATCCAGGGACCTGGTGTTGCCTCAACAATTAAATCAGCTATCCCTGCCAAAATTACGCCTTCACCTGCAATAGGTTTGCCTGTAATTCCTGCACCAGAATCTGCTGAGACTGCCCCTCCTGATGCTTCTTCTGCAAGGGCACCTTCATCTTATGGTGTCACTTCGGAAGCCCTTCCACCTGAACCTAATGCTCCTGAAGTTCCTGTACCTAAAGCCTCTCCTCCTGATGTGAATCTACCAGAGGGTTCTCTTCCTGAAGCTTCTACACCTAAGTCCCCACCTCCTGCTGGACCTGAAGGACCTTTTCAAATTCCTGCATCTACATCTAATTCTCGTGATCCTGCACCTCCCTCTGAAGCACCTTCCCCACCTTCACTAGAGGCGTCTGCACCTGGTGCTGTACGTCCCAAAGCTTCCCTCACATCTAAAGCTATTTGAATTCTTGATGCACTTCTTCTTGATGATCTTCCTTCTGTTCCTAAGGCTAAACAAGGAAAAAGCGAAGAGAAGGAGGAGTCAGAACTTGCTAAAACAAGAAACCAAGGCGAAGAAGAAAAGAAGCCAGGTAGATTAAATTATTCTGACTACACTCATCCTAGATACACTGAAAATGTTAGTGGCAAAAGCTCAAGATAAATGTAAAGCATTTTGGGAGAACATCTGGCACAGTATCTTCATGCTTACTGTGTTTTTGTCATCCTAGCTGGGTTCATATCCGTTTAATATTGAACATTGCAATTTTTCTTGGTGCACACAGTATCTACAAATGCTAAGGAGGACACTCACAAAATGGGAAAGAGCAAGCATTCCAAACAGGAAAAGAAAGAGACTGAGAAAGATTATGAGAAGAAAGAACATGGGAAAAAAGGTATCCGAAAATAGTCAGCGTAGCATCTATAGCAATGTGTTTGTTACATGTCTTTACCTGTAGATCTTTAATTAGAAATGCCATGAGTTCACAGATATTTCATTTCCCTTCAAATCAATTTAAGCTCACTATAGATCACTTGACTGTATGTTTGGCACGTGACTGTATGCTAGGTAGTCAGCAAGTGTTGTGGGGTCATCCCTGTGTTCCCAGATTATAATGTTTCCAGGGTCCCAGATTTATATAGCATGACGAAGGATCCTATGTCCCCAAAGCCCTACAGTATGTTTCCCAGTTCTAGGGACCAATCTTCCGGGGGTCCTATGTTCCCCTCTTCTATATAGCCTATAATGTTCCCCAACTCTATATGTTTGATGAAATTCTTTCTACAGACCTCAAGAACCACATGAAATTATAATGAATAATTTTGTTATGTTTAAAAAGTTTTTGAAGCCTTGCTATAATATATATTATATTGCTGTATGATTGAAATTCATATTGGTAGGTAGGTGCAATGGTGTAATCTTAGCGAGTGGCTACCCAGCAGTTATGGATGACGTTAATTTCTCAACACAAATGTTATTAGGTTGTTTTTTTTGTAAGTTTGAATTACTTGAATGAAATGAAGTCAGAAAACATTGACTACATGGCAACGGAATAACCTTGAAGGAATGCCCCTAACGCAATGCTGCCAAAACAACTTCAAAATGAAGGGAAAAAGGTCTGAGCGAGACTCCCATTGCACTGTGTGTGTGAAATGTTTTAAGGGGCCTGGTCATGGTCAAATGTTGTGTGAATGGATGTTAATTGGCATAAATGCTCCAAATAAAGGTTAAAAGGTTGTATTTAGCACATTGTGTTTGGGTCATTCATTCAACATTTTTTTCTTCTAACTTTTAAAAACAACGGTGTCCCTGCATAGATCAAATAGTGGACGTCATCACAACGTTGCTACAGCCATTGTAATTTGGTTGTCCCAATGGTGGACGCCATCACAACATTGCTACAACCAAATCACAATGGTCATCCAACGTTAAGTGTCCTGTTGGGTATCTACTGTGCTTGGTTCTTAGAAATCATTAAAGCTCAGTCCAGGGCTTATTTGGAATCCATGAAAGAACTAACCATGAAGCACTGCAACATACAGTACAGTAGTAACCTTCAGTTATAAAAAGTATGAACCGATGGAATGCTTGGGTTTTTAGCAAATTATTTCTCATATAAAATAAAAATAAAGCCTTTTTCCAGGTATTTATTTCATTTATTTATATCACTTCAGATAAAATGTCTGTATAAACCTGTATTGTGTTCAAGAACTTGTAGAAACTCCAAATAAACCACACACACACACATAAGCTGAAATATCTGCGATCTTCAGAAGTAGATTTAGCAATAGTAGAGGAATGGTGAGATTAGACATAATCAGATCTGTCTTTCAGAATCCTACACCGTGATTTTCTGTGTAGCTTGTGTTTGGAGCACGAACATTGTTTCTGATTGCAACCTCTTAGTGCATTTGTGTCAATAACATTTCTTTTTATAGTTTTAGTCGATTCCCTGAAGGGAGTCAATTTAATGGTACTTGATTTCATTCCAAAGTCATTCAAAGGCTTTTGATACCTGGCGGGCCAAGAACTCAGTTGACGAGGATAGCGTATGTCAGATCTGAAGGTAAGACGATACCTCAAGATAAAGAGAATCGAATTCTTGCTTTTGTTTGACAACATCTTAGAGACATTTGGTGATAATGTCCCATGCCTTCAAGTTAATGGGACACAGTGATATTAGAAACTGTGGGGGAAAAATGCCTTTCTTTATTACATCTTTCATCTTCAACGTTATTTTTTTCCCACCTTTCATTTCTGTACCGCATGCTCTGGCTTGTCTCATAAGGTGAGCCGACTTAGATGTATTGGTGTCTTGTTCAAGATAACGTGAGGATTTCCTTGCAGCTGTAAACCTGGAAAAGCGTTTTCTGTTCGAAGGTGTTTAGGTTGCCTTGTCTTGCTAAATATTGGCCACAGTTTGTGAAACCTTGTCCGTTCCTGTTCTGCCGAGTAATTGAGCATGTATATTTCATTACTCGCTGTTGTCGTCACCCCACAGCTGGGTTTTGGACAGTGCCACAGCGGGTCCTCGTGTGGCCACCGTCTTTAAAACATCTTATCGATTATTTATACTCTCTAAGCACCAAAACACTAAAGAAGTGGTTAAGAAATCACAGCTTACTGAATCCACCAGCTTATTTAAAAATCCCTGTGCTTGCTTGCTGTGGCATTTTGAAAGAAATACAGATAAAAATTATTATAAACATTTTTGTCCAACAGTATAATAATATTGTTACACTACTGATTATGCAATACTAAAATGCTTTTTTCTTTCTCACTCTAATAAATGGAATTGATCGTAGAACATCACCGATTACTACACTGCACTTTTCCTCTGTCTCGCCCTCGTTTCCTTGTACTAACACTTCTCTCTCTCTCCCGTCTCCTCTGCTAGACTGTGAGTGCTACGGTCACTCGAACCGCTGCAGCTACATAGACTTCATCAACATTGTAACTTGTGTAAGCTGCAAACACAACACTAGAGGGCAGAACTGCCAGCACTGTCGCCTCGGATACTTCAGGAACGCTTCAGCCGAGCTGGATGATGAAAATGTTTGCATAGGTCATTATTTTCCCCCCCTTTACTCATAATGCTTGATCACTGAAAGTTTCTTTCAGTTAACATAACCTGGAACCTTTTTTCATTTGAATAACTAGAATAAAACCGAGGAATGTAAATCTGGACTCACTGATGGGTTTTGGGGAGTTTGAGATGTTAATCTCTAAAGACTGGTGTCCAATCGAGAGCTGAAGTATTAAATTAACCAGCTGTTCGGGAAATGTCTGGAGAGGACCTCATTTCCCTCTTTCATTTAAATCAGAAGAATCAAGGGAGGAAATGGTTCTATATCAGTGACTTTCTAAATTACTACTATTCTGCCATTTTCCATCTTCCACAGTCATACTTTGGCTCTCCACATTACTGTACTATGACTAAGTAAGGAATAAAACAGAACACCACATCTTATTGGAAAATAATCAGAGGTGGAAAAAAAAGAATTCATGTACTAAAGGAAAATTAGAGATTCCCTAATAATCTTGCTTGAGTAGTACTTAGGTAAAAGTAGAAGTCCTCCATTTACAAGTGTACGTGAGCAAAAGTACAGAAATCCTCATCTTCAAATTTACTTCAAGCACCTGTTGCATTATTAGGTGTGTCTCGAAAGAAAAGACAAGTCACGCAATTACGCATGACAATCAGCAGGTGCTTCAAATACTACACATCAATGTGGTTATGCAACATCATACAGAAATGCAGTTAAGTATGAGTACAGCAAAAACTGTACTATGTAGTTGAGTAAAAGTAAAAAAAGTTTCCTTACTTAATAAAACTACTCAAGTAAAGTACAGGTATGTGAAATATGTACTTAGTACAGAAATGAAGTTACGG